>PVIU01018894.1:0-37638 GCA_004026605.1 Ondatra zibethicus
CCTGGAACTAGCTCTTGTAGACCAGGCTGGCCTCGAACTCACAAAGATCCGCCTGCCTCTGCCTCCCGAGTGCTGGGATTAAAGGCATGTGCCACCACTGCCTGACCCAAAAAATATTTTTAAAACAAAGTTTCCTTCCGAATTCTTTAGAGTCACAAATGGAACCCCCACCCCTACCTCCAAGACAGGGTTTCTTTATGTGCAGTTCTTGCTGTCCTGGAACTTATGCTATAGACCAGGTTGGCCTTGAACTCAGAGATCCACCTGCCTCTGTGTGCTACCACTGCCTGACGGAAAGCTCTTTTAAAAAGTCAAGATTTGATTTTCTTTTATAAGACCAGTCACCTACTGTATACATTTATGTCTTCAAAACTTATGTTATTGGAAAGAAAATCCAGGGACCCCATGGAGCCTGTAAGCTCCCAGCCCCTCCTCACCTGTGCACGAAGTTGCAGGTACCATCGATGGGGTCGATGATCCAGGTTGGGCTGGAGGTGAGCACACACTTGGCCCCGGAGGCTGTGGCCTCTTCTGCGATGAACCTGCAGGGGCAGGGGGGGCTCAGCTTGAGTCAATGTCCAACATTCAGCAGATGAGCATGTGTAACAGGCACAAGGCTCTGGGTTCCAGTCCCAGTACAACACCCCCACCCCCACCCCAAACCAGAGTGACTCTCACTGTGGCAGCTTTGGAGGCACACAGGGAAACGGATCAGGCCAAGCAGAGATGCAGGAGCTCAGAGCACCTGAACGAGTGTGGAGGCAAGCGAAACTTGGTCCCCAGTTCCGCAGAAGCCCAAAAGGTCATGCTGGTATGCAAAGCAGAGCCCAGGCCGTGGAAGAGTAACTGTCACCTCCATTTCCCTCTGCCACAGGTGACCTCCCTCCCTGGTTTCTGCTTCCTTCTCTCTGGGAGAAAATAAGGGCCCGAGTAGGGAGCAGTGTGGTCATCAGTGTGCTTTATTCCCCTGTCCTGAGTGTTGAAGCAGGTTCCTGTCCTCATGGTGGCCTCCTTACATGCTCCATTAGGGCCACACTGGCTGTCTTCAGCTGAGAAGTTCTTGACAGGTGGTGGGGGGGCTCTAGACAGGCCCCTTTGTGACAAGGCCCTCTGTAATAAGGCTCCTTAACTACCCTCACGAGGGTGCTTTCTTGCTTTCCTTTTTCCTTTTGTGTGTGGTATTTTTGAGGCAGGGCTTCTCTGTGCAACAGTCCTGGCATCTGCTTCGTAGAGATCAGCCTGCCTTTGCCTCCTGAGTGCTGAGTGCTGGATTAAAGGCATGCACCACCACAGCCAGCCACAAGTGTGCTTTTTGTCCTACTAGGAGCCAGAATCTCAAACTGAACCTGTGCAGAAGGGAATGCCAGACTTTTTAAAAACAGGGTCAACAAGCCCCAGATGCTTGAGCCAAAGGCAGGGAAGCACCTATCCCTTCTTTTCCACCCACATGCAGGCTTGGACAGAACTGGCCCACTTAGGTGACACTGAGTGTGTCATTTGCTCTGCCACTTTTCTCGGGCAAAGACATAACGAATCACACTATTTTTGGCACTGTCCTCTGTAGTTACCTGACTTTCCTAAAGTATCTTAGAGTTGTTTTTTTAAAGAAAAAAATGCCGTATTTTATATATATATATGTATATATATACATATATATATATATATAAATAAAATTTTACGTGCATTGGTGTTTTGCCTGCTTGTGTGTCTGTGTGAGGGTGTCATCAGATTCCCTGGAACTGGAGTTACAGGCAGTTGTGAGCTCCATGTGGTTGCTGGGAATTGAACCTGGGTCCTCTGGAAGAGCAGTCAGTGCTCTTAACCACTGAGCCATCTCTCCAGTCCCCAGAAAATACTGTACTATTAAAAATACATCCAAGGAACAGGTGCCAAAGCCCATGATGCAGCACCAGGTAAACACAGTGATGGAAAGATGTGCCTCAAGTCAAGAGTTGTAACAAACTCTCCATTATCATTTTGGCAGTGTCTGCTTCTGAGACTTTCTTCTTTTCTGGCTACTGAATGTGGTCTCGAATAAGTCAGGACTGTCTCTTCAATCCGTGAAGGAGGTGACTGATGCTATTTGGTCCTGTCTTCCCACTGCAGCCCTGTCCCCACCAGATGGCCCAGAGGGGAGTCCAGGGCAAAGCACAGTGGGAAACATTTGTGACTGAGCACAAATGTCCTGGTCTGGTGGCAGGAATGGCTTTTCCTATGTCAAGGACCTTGCTTTATGTTCTGATTGACTTACGCATTCAGCAGATTTTGCTATGTGCTAGGTACACCAGAGGGCACCAGGTTACAATGACCTCAAGGGGGCAGAAGGCAGCAGGGACATTGAGCAGCTGTTGAAGCTGCCATTCTCTTCCTCAGCTCGAGAGAACCTCAGCATCTTGGATGTGTCACTCAAGAGGATACTGATGACCACAGGGTTTGTATCGGTGACAGGTCACCACAACCAAAGAGAGATGAAGAGACCAAAACACAGAATCAAACAGTTCTTTTCAGAGATTAGCAACCTGACAAGTGCCTATCAAAACATACAGAGGAAATGCAAATTAATAAAATTAGAGCTGAAAAGGGGCTTGTTAGACTCCTGGGAAATTCAGGGGATCACAGAATACTCCAGTTTAGATCTAAAAGAAATGCACAAATTTTCCAAATATAAATCTACCAAAATTAAAACCAGAAGATGCAGACAATGTACACAATCCATAATAAGCAATGTGACTGAGGCAGTAACTTAAAAGTCCTTCCACAAATAAAAGCCCCAGATCAGAAGGATCCACTACTGAATCCTACTAGCCCTTTAAGAAGATCTAATGATGACAGTTCTCAACCGCTCTACCAAGCAGAGAGAACACCACCAAACTCCATCTACCAAGTCAGTATTGCCTAAATAATTAAATGCAATGTTATCAAATAATACATAAACTGGATAAAGACTGAAACTACAAAGACTACACGATGCAAAAATTCACAGCAAAGTACTTGCAGTTGATTCAAGAACACATTAAGAAGATCCTACATCACAACCAGGCTGGCTTCTTCCTAAGGATACAAAGTCGGTTGGTTCAACACTGCAAGCCATGTATCCTGACATCACAAAGACATCTTGAGGATAGAAACCATCTTGATAGATACAAAAAGACATATGACAAAGTTCACTTTTATCATGACTTCACGATAAAAGTCTGGAAGAAACTAGGAATAGACAACACATACCTCAAAAAAAAAGTATAGGCAGAGTTACTTTCAATACTGAAAACTGAGCTTTTCCTCTAAAACCTGGAACAAGACGAGAAGGAGCCACCACTCTCCATTCTTATTGGATGAAATGTTCAGTCATAGGTAGAGCAATAAGACACAGGATAGAGCCAGGAGGTGGTGGCGCACACCTTTAATCCCAGCACTCGGGAGGCAGAAACAGGTGGATCTCTGTGAGTTCGAGGCCAGCCTGGTCTACAAGAGCTAGTTCCAGGACAGTCTCTAAAGCTACAGAGAAACCCTGTCTTGAAAAACCAAAAAAAAAAAAAAAAAAAAAAAAGACACAGAGACACAGTATAGATATAAAGGTTAAGGATGGCAAAGAAGAAATCAAGGTAGCCCTATCTGTAGATGATATGATTCTATATAGAAGAGATTCTACGGACTCCACCAGAAAACCTCTGGATCCAATAACCCTTGTGGTGGTTTGAATGAGAATGGTCCCCAAGGCTCATATATTTGAATACTTAGTCATCAGGGGGTGGAACTACTTAGAAGGATTAGGAGGTGTGGCCTTGTTGGGGTAAGTGTGTCACTGGGGTGGGCTTTGAGGTTTCAAAAGCTCAAGCCAGGCCCAGTGTCTCTTTTTGTTGCCTACAGATCCAGATCCACATGTGGAACTCTCAGCTCATTCTCCAGCACTATGCCTGCTTAGATAGTGCCACGCTCCCTGCTATAACAATGAACTGAACCTCTGAAACCGTATGCCAGCCCCAATTAAATGCTTTCTTTTATAAGAGTTGCTGTGGTCATGGTGTCTCTTTGCAGCTGACTGTTTGATGTAGCACTTTTTTCCCCTCAGGTAGTAAAGAAAGCTATGTGATAAATTATTTTCACATTGCTGATGAAGTGGGGGCTGGGGGCTTAGTTCAATGGTTGAAAACTTGTGTAGCATTCTCAGGTCATGGTTTCAACTTGATGCACCGCCCCAAAGAGGACACTAAAAAGCAGTAAAATAATGTATACATTTTAACCAAAACTTGTTCTTTTTTTTTAAAGATTTATTTATTTATTATGTATACAGTATTCTGCCCACATATATCCCTATAGGTCAGAAGAGGGTACCATATCTCATTATAGATGGTTGTGAGCCACCATGTAGTTGCTGGGAATTGAACTCAGGACCTCTGGAAGAGCAGCTAGTGAGTGCTCTTAACCTCTGAGCCATCTCTCCAGCCCCCAAAACTTGTTCTTTAATTAATGCATTTATCACAGTAAAAATGGGTGACACCTATCATGTCCCAGACAGACTCTGAGGAGACTACCATATATGTATTTTTGTTACCCATAGCCACACAGATACACAGCCAGACTGGAATAATCAACACCCAGAACTCCAGGAACCATAATCCCATTTTTACAAGTTCAGCATCTTTATAAGCTGTCACATGAGGAAGGCAAGGGAAGCCCTGAATTCAAGATGTGTCCTGCAGAAACCAGGGGCCAGGAAGGGGCTGCTCTATAGTCTTACTCTAGACCCCATGGCTCTTCTAGAGCTATATGCAAATGCTGAGTAAATATCTTAACTATTCTAAGGAAATGATGGATGGCTTATAGTCAATCCTCCACAGGATGGGCCAAGAAGATGAAGAACTCTGGCCTTTGGAGGAAAGGGGCATCCTTATGAAGGCCTATGTCTCACCATGGACATTGTCCACAGCAAGGGGTGTCTATGTTACTAAACATAGGCAGTGGATGGAGTCCTGCACAGCTGATGTTTTAGCCTGTGCTCATATGATACACCCTGGTTGGCCAGGGAGGCACTATTGTCTGAGTTTCAGAAATAGGACACAGAACCCTCAGGAGTCAGATTCAGGGAGTGTTTCTGAGCATGTGTTGTTGGAAGTAGAACCTCTGACATACATACACACACACACACACACACACACACACACACACACACACACACACACACACAGAGTTTTAAAAAATAAAACTAAAAAAAAAAAAAGAAAAGAAAATTAAGTTTGAACAGATACCTTCTGTGAGTACATAAAGCTTTTCCCTGAAGCTATAAGTTTATTTTTTTTAAAGATTTATTTATTTATTATGTATACAACATTCCTTCCATGTATGCCTGCAGGCCAGAAGAGGGCACCAGATCTCATTACAGATGGCTGTGAGCCACCATGTGGTTGCTGGGAATTGAACTCAGGACCTCTGGAAGAGCAGTCAGTGCTCTTAACCTCTGAGCCATCTCTCCAGCCCCAAGCTATAAGTTTATTAAATAAAACAACTCAGTGCTCGGGTGGGCTACCTCTTTACAAGGTGTTGGTCAGGGAGGTCCCTGAAGCCCCCAAACTATACAGGCTATTGCACTGTTGCTGGTTGCCCACCAGAACTAGAAAGGAAGCCCCTAAGGCTGAAGACGCCACATGCTTTGGTGGAGGACTCAAGAGAAAACAAACTGGAAGCTGTCTCCCTGCTAACTAGCTTTCACAGTGCTGGGAAGCGCTATGAAGGCTTCGGAGGGGAGAGATGACGCCGATGGTCTAACTCTGCTGCGGACACTGTGTATTACCAACCTGCCAGGCAAGATGTGCCTGCAAACTTTCCGACTGGATGAGGCCCATTCCATAGGAGGGAAGGGTATCATGTATGGTATCGTGGAAAGTCTGTGGCTGGAGACATTACAGATCCTAGTAGAGAAGTCACTATTAAATAGTGACGTCTAAGTCGATAGATCAACTTTGGGCAGAGAGAAGTCTTTTGTAGTGGATGACAGTTGCTGCAGACTTAAGAGCTCGTCTAAGTGCTGAGAGAAAGTGACTGCTGGATGTTTAGCCCTAAATGAGGTCCGTCACCCCCTCCAAGGCTCAGGGGAAACAGAGGAAGAGGGAGCAGGAAGAGTTCACAAGCCGGAGGAAGGGGTGGAGTGTTGGGAACTATCATCGTCAAGCTACGGCCTGGCTGTTACACTCTTAAACTCTCAGCAGCTATAACCACCTGCCCAAGACTGGGCCTGTCAACAGTCCATCATGAGACCCAGCCCTTCCTGAAGATCTACAGGTAGTTAATGGCTGCTAAGGCAGGAGAGGCATTTTCTTCAGTGATGTAACCGCTGGTGAGATGCCTGGGCCTTGGTAAATAGTCCCTCACCCTAAAATAACTCTTGTAAAACTCATTGGTTCAGAGAGAGAGAGGGAAGGGGGGGTGGACAGACAGACAGACAGACAGACATGTAAGGAGGAGGACCAGGACACTAGATGGGAAGAGAAGCACCAGAAGTTGGAAGGGGACAAGAGAGGGCAAGGAGGAATGAATATGGCCAAAATATGTTACATACATGTATAAAAATGTTATAATGAAAGCCACTGTCATATATATGCTAATGAAAAACTAAGACAAATAAACAAACCAAAAATCAAAACAAACCCAAAAGTTCTCATATGTCTGGAAACAGAACTATAAAATAAAGATAATATGATAAGCACAATGTAAAGTAAATGACTAGTTCTTAATCATGAAAACAAGAGTCTCGGCTGGAGAGATGGCTCAATGGTTAAGAGCACTGGCTGCTCTTCCAGAGGTCCTGAGTTCAATTCCCAGCAACCACATGGTGGCTCACAACCATCTGTAATGAGATCTGGCGCCCTCTTCTGGCATGTGGGCATACATAGAGGCAGAATGTTGTATACATAAAAAATAAATAAATCAAAAAAAAAAAAAGAAAAAGAAAAGAATCTCATATTTTACTGATTGTACATGTAAGTACTTCTGGGAAAAGAAAACTACAGAATAGTCTAATGAAATTATTTTTAATATACATTTAAGAAAGCAGAGGCTCTTCCATATTCCTAAGGAGACATGAGGACTGGATTGTTGATGAGGTAGCAGTAAAGAGAACAGAAGCAATCAGTTTTCTTCCCTAAAAATGGAAGGACCAGGGCCTGGGCTTGGCAACTTGGGGTTTCCCACCTGCCCCTCAGTGACAAGCGGCAGTGCCTTTCAGCTGTGTGAGAGTGACCTGGGCATGCCTCCAAAGAGGGCACTCACCTGTGTGAAGGAAACCGCTTTCGCAGCTCAGAAACTATCAAGTCTTCTACACGGTGATCTGTCTCTGTCACTAGATCCGCAGCGGAAGTTTTGGTTGAGACATGCTTTTCTTCACCGAGGGCTTTCCTGATGATCTAAAACAAGAGCATGGCAGGCGGTGAGAACTGTCGGCCTCCTCCTCCCCAGTCCCCAGCCCTCTGTTTTGGGGACTGGCTGGCTTTGGCCAGGGCCTGCAGTTACCCTCTTCCTCCTTCAACGAGGCATCGCATCATTCCGGGCTCTCAGGACTTCTAGGAACTGTAACCACCCCAAGACAGACTCCCTACCTGAGACTCTACATTCAGATTCCATTTGAAACTCTACTCTGGAAGAAAAGGATTTGAAAAAGGCTGGAATGTCATCAACGGGAACTCCTCAAAATAAGACGACATGTCACAGGTTTGCCAACTAGAATCAAACTGGCAAGGTTTGTGTGTAAAAACTTCCCTCTGGGGGCTGGAGAGATGGCTCAGAGGTTAAGAACATTGCCTGTTCTTCCAAAGGTCCTGAGTTCAATTCCCAGCAACCACATGGTGGCTCACAACCATCTGTAATGGGGTCTGGTGCCCTCTTCTGGCCTGCAGGCATACACACAGACAGAATATTGTATACATAATAAATAAATAAATAAATATTAAAAAAAAACTTCCCTCTGATTCACTTCACGAATCACACAACCATGTGGTGTGCCTCAGAATACAGGCTACAAACGTCCCCATGAGAGCTGAACTGTCACAGGAACCAAGGATGGCTCTTGATGCTGTTTGCAGAACAGTACCAGCTGCCCATAGGGGCACATCAAAGATACTGGAAGCATCTAAGGGACCACAAATGCAGGCTCTACAGCTGGGCAAGCTGCAACACATCTGGACTGAACCCACTGTAAGGGGTTTAGCACCTGGCTTAGCACCATTTCTGTTGGCCTGGGGTAGTCCCAGAAACCTCTAGAGACCTGAACAAGAAATCAGCAGTTGGTCCATTGCTGAATGTTTCAAAAGGATACATTTCAGCTTTGGGAGAAAGTGCCACCTCCAGTTCTATCTGGGGCTGTTTTATACAAGTGTGTCTAAAACTGGATAAAAGAGCTGGTCAGGAAACCTAAATAGACCTGCCTATTCCCTCCAGAACCAGCTTCCTCACCAAAGCATGTATTTCTCCAAAGTGCCATGTGCCATGATGACTTTAATCTCCAGGATCTTCGTAAAGGCGGAAGGAGAAAAGTGAGGCACAAAGTTGTCCTTTGGTCTCTGTATGTGTATCATGGAATATATACATATATATACATATGCCCCACCCCCATACACACATACATAATAAAGTAATAAAAAAAGTACTACCCAGACTAGCTACTCAGACTTGATACCCTTTGTCCATTTATGACACTTAGTCCATAGCATCTGACAAGCATTACCTGGCCTACACTATGTACTAATGATGCCTAGGTGGAGCCCACATATTATGTACTAGTGATGCCAAGGTGGAACCCACATTACTGTGTACTAAAGACACCAAGGGTGAACCCACACGCCTATGTACTAATGATGCCAAGGTGGAGAGGTCTTTAGTGGGGAGGAGGGCTGTAAACAGAATCTTTTAAATTACATTTCACTTCTGTGTTGTATGTGTGTGTCTGGCCATCTGTGTGAGCACACACAAGCCACAGTGTACATGGGGAAGACAGAGGAAAATCTGCAGGAGATGGCATGTCCCAGATATCAAACTCAGATCCTCAGCCTTGGTGGCTCATCTGTCCAGCCCACAAATGGAATCTTAAAGAACAAACAGAAACATGACATCTAGTGGTCCCTCCTCTCTGCTTCACTGTCCTTCCCATAACTGACCCTTGAGGAGCCTACCAAGGTGATGCTACGTTTGAATCTGGGCTCCAAAAATAACAGATATACATGATAGATTTGAAATGTGACAGGCAGTATGAAAATCTAAGAGGCCACCTACAGTCCATTAACGTCAGCTTGTCACTGTTCATATCCTGCCGGCCTCCAGTCTGCACTGCAGGGCTTCCTGTCTTGAATTGGCAATATCCTGCCTATTACCACCATGCTAATTCTCTTACAACACCAACTTACACACAGCGTCTGTGTAACCAACCTCCACGGTACTCATAAATTCAACACTCTTCACTTCTAGCTCACGCAGAACCTGACATCCTCCAGGAATACCAATTCTGGGCCAGTCCAGGCAGGCCATTTGGCACTGTGTGTGTGTATCTTATACAGGGAAGGAGGTTCAGCGTGTGGGTGCAGCCAGTGTATCTGGGTAATGTGTATGCTGTGGTGGGGGAGGCAGGACAAAGTAAGAACAGGGGAGAGAGACCCATCTCAAGAGTCTAACCAGACCACACAGCACCAGAGCTTCCGGGATCTGCTGGAAGAAGATTGGTTTGCTAGGTCAGGGTTGGAGTCTGAGATCAACATTTCTGGCAAGATCCATTGTGGTAAGGGGGCAGGGCAGTTTTCATACCTTGGAGCAAGGAGGGTCACCAGGAGGCTGGGACAGTCTCATTTGGCAGAAGGGGTGTGTGTGTGTGTGTGTGTGTGTGTGTATACACAAAAATATCTCCATTTTGAAACCAGTGCCTCCTGGGACCTGCTTAAGAGGAAGCAGCCATGAAACCAGTCAGTTAGCCCAATACACACCCATCTGGCCTCCATGTAGAAGCTGGATTAAGGATTAAAGACAAATCTGAAAACTCCCCAATGGCTTCCTACTGCTGCCAGAAGGACCCCAAACACGACATGGGCAGATCCTTGCCAGCCTGTCACCCCACCTTCCACAGGTTACCATATCAAGCTGCTCTCCTACATCTGTCCCCGACTTCTCTGCTGATCACGGCAGAATGCTCCTAGCCAGGGCCTTTGCCATCTGGCCCTCCACCTACCTTCTCCCTGCCTGCCGTGGTCTTGTAGATGGAGCTGGGCGTGCTGCTCCCACTACAATATGAGCTCCATGACAGCAGAGGCTCCCTGACATTTTATTATTATTATATTTATTATTATTATTATTCTAGCTGCTTGTTTTCTCCTCCAGCACAGAGCTGTGGGAATGGAAGGACGCAGAGTGCTGGAATGGTTCCTACCACGTTCCTTCCAACAGGACCACTGATGTCTGTGTAAACACTGGCCACCCCAGTGTCTGTTCTCTTGCCTCCTTTTCTGGTTGTGCTAACCAAGGTTCCAACGGGCCCAGAGCCTGCTATCCTCCAGGCCTTCCTAAAACATGGCCTCATCTACTATCCTGCTTCCAAAGCTGAACTCAGTCTGCCTCGGGCACTCACCCCCACCATAAGCAGCCAGCTGTACCTCCGTAACCATGCATCTCCCTGTAAAGCACAGATGGCCCTCACTACCCTGGATGTCAAGGTCACAAGGGAGGCATGCGGCAGCTTCTGGACATGGCCTTAGGCATCTATTTTCCCTTCTTCCTTTTAGGACCAGAGCCCCATGTTTCAGGAGGGCCCAGAGCTGCCTTCAAAGGTTACCCTGACTTCCTTCTTGTGCTGCTGGGTCTGGGATGGAGACCCCACCGCAACTTCAGAGCTATAGCCTCAAAAAGACTGTGCTCCCCTTCAGTGGGTTTCTTCCTTCACAAGTTCGTGATCCCCACTAATGACGGCCAGGGCAGCCACAAGAGGCCCTTGGCACAGCACAGGAGAAAGCACATCCTGGGGATTCCACAAGCACATCCTCTCTCTGCGCCATATGTTAACTGCACTTCCTGAAGGCCAACAAGAGCCCCGTCTCTCATGTCTACCCTCCTCCTTCCCATGCTCTCCCTCTAAGGCTGACATTCTTCTATGAGGCTTTCAGTGCTAGACTTCCATCTGTAGTGGTTTGAGTGAGAATGTCCCCAACAGGCTCATACACTTGAATCTTCATTGCTTGGTCATCAAGGGGTACAACTGTTTGAAAGGATGACAAGGATTAGGTGGTGTGGCCTTGTTGGAGTATGTGGGTTTTGAAAGCCCCTGCCAGGCCTAGTGTTGCACACGCCCTCTCTTTCTGCCTGTGGATCAGGATGCAGTTCCCAGCTACTGTTCCAATGCCGTGCATACGGCCATGCTCCCACCATGATAATGGAAATAAGCCTCTGAAACTGTAAGGAATCCATCAATTAGATGCTTTCGTTTCTATTCCAGTGAGACACCATGACTCTTTTTATTTTATTGGTTTTTCGAGACAGAGTTTCTCTATGTATCCCTGACTGTCCTGGCACTCACTTTGTAGACCAGGCTGGCCTCAGACTCAGAGATCCACCTGCCTCTGCCTTTCAAGTGCTTGGAATAAAGGTGCTCGCCACTGCCGCCCCACATGACCACAGCAACTCTTTTTTTCTTTTTCTTAAAGATTTTATTTATTTATCATGTATACAGTGCTCTGCCTGCATGTATGCCTGCAGGCCAGAAGAGAGCGCTAGATCTCATTACATGTGGTTGCTAGGAATTGAACTCAGGATCTCTGGAAGAGCAGCCAGTGCTCTTAACCTCTGAACCATCTCTCCATCCTCCACAGCAACTTTTTTTTTTTTTTAATGAGGTGTCCAGGAACACAGCAACTTTTATAATAAAAGAAAAACATTTAATTGAGGTGGCTTACAGTGTCAGAGGCTTAGTCCATTGTCATCACGGAGAGCATGCCGGCATGCAGGCAGACATGATGCCGGAGAAGGAGCTGATACATGTTGATATGCAGACAACAGGAAGTAGACTGTAACAATGGGCAGTATCTTGAGCATAGATGAGACCTCAAATCCCACCTCCACAGTGACACACTTCCTCCAACAAGACCACTCCTACTCCACGAGGCCACACCTCCTAATAGTGCCTTTGCGATTAAGATGGCCAATTACATTCAAACTACCAGTGTCTCTTCATAGCAATAGAACAGTGACTGAGACACCATTCTTCCCTCTGACTCAACCTGAAAGTCACCTCTTCCACAACAGGCCTCCCACAGAGACTAGCATTTGTTCCACAGGACTGCAGCACAATGAAACCTGAAGGCTCCCACTGCGCTTAGCACTTGGTGAGGACCCCTTCATTCTGTGTCCATCTCTCACAGACGTGAGCCTCTGCATGGCTCACATTGCCACACCTGAAGGGCCCCGTGAACACTTGTTGATGGAGCAGATAAAGATGTCTTGCTGTTGCACAGAGCCACCCGCTAACCACACTAGTAAGTGTTCTGGTGACATCATGTCTAACCTCAGGGACACTTACCAGCTTGGTTTTCTAGTTCCAAAAGACATGCATTTGAGTGTGGAGCTCAGAGGCAACTTGGGCCTGGTCACTAAGACCCCAAGGCTCCATCCACAACCAGGCCTGACCTCACTACAGATTCTACAACAGTGGAACAGCGTGGGTTGGGGGGTGACACGCTGTACTGTGATGTACAAGCTGTACATTTTTTTTTTTTGCCTTACTGTGTTGCCATAGCTGCTATAGAGGCAGAACGTACCTGTGTCCTCCAACAGTGGGGACAGGTGTGTCCCCCTTCCCCATCTCATGCACTCCATCAGGGCCTGGTCACGTACTAAGCCTTGTGCATGCCTTCTCCCGGCGCCACCCTTGTTTTTGGAGACAGGGTCTTGCTGTGCAGGCCAGTCCAGCACTGCACTGACACTCTTTCTGCCTCAACTTCTGGAGTGTGGAGGCTACAGAATGCAGCGAGGTAACTTGCTTTTTGTATCTTGTGCGACAGGCCCTTCATACCCAGCCCGGAGTGTACTTGGCCTTGAGGCCACCCTGGGACCATTCCATGCCAGGCTCAGTCCCTCTCTGGTTATCCTCCTGCCTGCTTCCTCCCATCTCTGTCTCTCTGGACACAATGTCCCTTTTAGTTACTCCTAGCTACTGCTGAACCCGTCACTGACTTTCCCAATCACACCTCAGCACACCTAGGTCTGGGCTGAGCCCCCCTCTCCTTGGTTAGTGGCTGGTATTCACAGCACTTAACTACTGGGGAGGGGCAGAGGCACAGACTGTCCCTTCCTTGGGCTCAAAGCAGTAAGCCTTTCCCCTGAGCAGCTCCAGGACAAGCTCAGTTTCCGTAGGCAGCATGTCCAGGATGGCGCCTGCCCGGGGGACCCACACATGGGGAAAACTCCACAAAAACACCTACCTTATCCATCTTGTTGCTCGTACCCACCTATCACTGATGGAACAGGAAGGATAAGCTACTTTTAATGACCAGAGCCCAAGTTCAACAGCTACTTGGGACCCCGACCCACAGCATCCTTGTCTGTAGGAAGAGTGGTACTGTTTTCAGCATAGGCCGGGTGCCCATGCTGACCACCACACTCCCAGACTCCCACCACTTTGGGTTTTGTAAGAACATGGACCTGACAAAATTCAAAGGCTTATGACCAGGCCAGAGACCTATTTCAAACATACCACGTGCAAATGTCAAGAGGGGCCTAAAATCTGAGGTTGAGAAAAATTTGATTTCTGGGGCTGGCTCTACATGTTAAAAAAAAAAAAAAAAGGGACAAAAACAAAATTTAACTCCTAAATCTCCCACACCGAGAGGAAAGGTGACAGACTGTTTTCAGTCAAGTGATGAGATTTAAATACCTGCATCCTGCTCTGTGGCCGTGGCTAAGCTGCAGTGGGCAGATGGGAGTGCATGTTGAGTACCAGCTAAAGCCCTTTCCCATGACTCCTTCCCCTTAATCTTAGAGGTTTTAATCATTCTACCAGCAACAAGTTAATGTGTACTGTTATGTTTTAAGCCCTTTTCCACGACTCTTTTCCCTTCATTCTCAAGAGATTTTAATCATTTGACGAGCAACAAGTTAGTGTATGCTTTAATTTTTTTTTTTTTACAGTTACTACCTACAGCATGTTCTTTGGAAACCTCCTGGCATGACTTTCTCCCCTCTCCAAAGAGCTGTCGGTTAATGTTTAATATATAAAATGTGGACCTAAGTCACTAAAGTCTGAATTCCAAACTCAAAAAAGAAAGGAATGTATCTCCTTTAATATCAGACAGCCTAAGCCAAGTGCCTATTCTAGCCAAGCATGTACCTCTCTCTCACGCCCAGTGGCTGCCACAGCTCCTGGATTCCGTACTCCATCTTGACCACGCCATCTTCACATGCACTCTTATCTGGATCTGTTGTGTCCTCCCCACCACCCTCCTGAGCCTATCACCTAGTCTTCTTGAGGATACAAATTAACAAAGAAACACCTGGCGGCACTCACCAGAGGCTAGGAGCCAGCGGAGATAGCAAGACTGGGGTCCTGAGACTGGCTCAGCCTGGGGAAACCAAACCCTCCCCTCAACTCCCAGGAGAAGGCAGCTGCAGACCAGCTGAGGCTGGGAGAGAGGGTTGGCCAGGACCCCCTCTCTTCTGCACCCTACTTTGTTCTCAGCGCCCAGAGGCTTTACCAGTTTCCACCTACCTCAGTGCTGGGGTGGGGATGGAGGCGGAATGCCTGGAACTGATTGCCAACTTTACACTCTTCTGGCTACCCGCTTTTAGCCTTGTCCTTCCCCAGCCCCCAGGACTTATCACCATTGGCAGAGCTTCCTTTGGGTTAGCAAAGGACCACCTCAGGGCCTCAGAGACCAGGACTGGCTCTCTGCCAGCTTTTCCTCAGGTGAGACCAAAGAGGAATTCTACCGGATTCCCTACCTGCCAAAAACTACAGGTGCCAGGCACAGGAGCAAGTCTTCTCTCTGTGGAGAAGGTTCTCCGTTCCCATTTTTCTCAGACAGCTCTTGCTAGCAAAATGAAGTGTGAGAAATACAAAGAGGGATGACCCAAAGTTCCTTAGCTTGTTCCCTTGGGGGAAAAAAACCAAAAGTTAAATAAAATGTGGAAGCTGGGCAGCTCACACCTGTCTGTAACTCCAGTTCCAGGGGATCCGACACCTTCACACCAATGCACAAAAAATAAACCTAAATAAATTATTAAACAAACCAAAGAAAAGAAAAACATCCCTTTCACCACGATTTTGTATGAGGAGCTCAACAGTTGGCTTCTCAGGTGGGGTCAGGAACCTGGAAAACCTGCACAGTTTCTGGGTGCACGTGAGCTGTTGCCTCACAGGGACTCTGCCCTTACGGAAGGCTTGGTGTGCGGCTCTATGGTGGAGTACTTGCTGGAAACCCTGGGTTTCAGCGCTAGGGCAGCCGGCGGGGAGAGGATTAAATGCTGGCAAGAATGGCAGCATTTTCTCGAAGGCTGGCTCCTGGGGGGAAGGGGGCAAATGAAGCAGGGAATGAAGCCGACGGGGAGACCGTGGAAATGTGGGGTCACCACCCTCTCTCACCTCCTCAGTAGCAGGTGTCTCAGCCCAGGCAGGAGAAAGGAGCCACCAGGGCGAAGAGGTCATACAGGGGCATTTGAGACTCTCCTGAAGAGACCCCAGGAGCCTAGCCCAGGGTGATGGCGTCCTGTAGGCTGACCAGCCACTCCATGTTCACATCTCCTTCTCTCCTGCAACCTGGATCCACTCAGTCTCTTGGCTGAGACGTCCCCTGGCCGCCTATGCACCACACGCTTGGAACAGCCCCACACCTGCTCTGCTCCACCGCAGCTCACTGTCTCTGGACACCGCAAATCCGGCAGGCAACCTGATTTTCAGGCCCACGTCCCTGACGCCATCGTAGCACCCCTTTCCCTCATGACCTACGCCCAACCCAAACTGTCACCTCAGCCTTCAAAAATCAATCATTTTCCACCACTGCTTTACAGAGCTCAGTCATATTCGTGTGGGATCCACACAGCAGCCAGGCGGGGTCTGCCTGTTGAGCTGCACACAGGACTCTACACAAGACCGCGCCATCACAAACAGAACAAAGGGCTGAAGTTCCCAAGCTGCTCGACACATGTTGCCTGGTGAATGAACTTCAGTGTTTTAGTGCCACGGTTTTAAAACAAATAGTATCAAAGAAGTAACATGTACAAGACATCTGAACCAACAATGAAATAGTCTCAACCCCCCAGACCACCTTTTGCAAGCGCACAGAAGTCAGCTACTGTGACTAGATCTGACCTGTCCCTTTCATCCATGACCAACTCTCTGTCAGACCTGGCATCTGCTGGTACCGAAGAGGGTGTGGTCAGATTGGGCAAGGAGGTGTCAGGAGACATACCTAGGTTTGACGAGACCTATCTGTGGGACGTACGTGCAGGCATTATCTGTCTGTAAGTTATTGTTAGCCAGCCAGGAAAGGATGGCTTTCAGACATGCTCTTCCTGTTCACCACACCAACTGGCCTGGTCCGCTGTCACCATTACTCAATACAGAGAAAGGAGTATACCCGTATGGAGCAGCCGGCATCAGAAAGGTGTGACTATCCGGATATGTGAGGTTTTTAATGCATGCAGTTGGGATCAGGCCTGGTCAACACTCTTTTCTATAGTACAATTAATATATAAAATACAGCAGCACTAAAGAAAATTTGAAGTTCTCAGTTGACAACTGTAAAATTTTAAACTATATTACCATAATTTTTCTAAACCATCGATAATAAGCTCAATTTTGCAGTAGAAAAAGCTGTTTATCTTTCTACTCCCCTATAGAAAATACTACAATGAGCTGGCATTACAATGCACACCTATAATCCCAGCATTGGGAGGCAGAGCTAAGGGGATCGTAAGGTCAACCTGCACTAAATATGGAGACTGTCAGAAGGGAGGAAAGGAAAGAACAGAAGGAAAGACTATAAACACTATAAAGGCTGGGGGTGTAGCTAAGTGGTAGAGCATACGCTAGAGGCCCTGGCTGGGGTCCCTCACAAAACACACATACATGTACCTACCCACATACATGTGCGCACACATACAAACATACATACATACACACACACACACACAAGGCCTCTTTAGCATGTGAGTGGCTAGGACTTCTGAAGGGCAGGAACAACTCCTGTAAGCTAAGGATAAACGGGTAGAGGGCAAAGGAGGTAAGAGGGAGAGGAGGGGAACAGCAAGGCAAGGGGCACCTCTGAGCAGCAAGTTCTCTCAGGATGGAGCAAAGGGAACTTGAGAGGAGATAGTACAATCTGGGGACACTGGACAAATATCTCGGGAGCTCCCTCCCTTTGAGGCCCCGACCTTTTAGCAGACAGCACCCATACCCTCAGCTGGTAATGGAGAGTAAGCAGCCCATGATAAACTAGCAGAGAATTGGCACGGGTGGAGCCTCAAGAGGATTCAAAGATGTCACCCACTGTCTTTCCACCCTCACCGGGCTGCCTTGCTACAGCTGCTTTCTCCAGTCAGTACCTAATTCCTATGGATCATTTAGAGAATCTTTCCCTCTTTACAGGTTAGTTACCACGACCTTGCGTGTCTTCTGTTTCTCTCAGCCTTTCCCTCGCTCAATGCCAGCCAGGCAGGAAGCCGCTAATTCCCAAGAGGGCGCCCAGAGTCCTGAGCTCCCTGACCAGACTCCTAATGTCAGAATCTTTATTTCACTGCCTCTTTTTTTTTTTTTTAAAGCTTTTTTGCTGTTGGGAAATTGCAAAAGCACCAATCTCTTTGAGTTAAAATGTACAAAACCCTTAAGAACTGTGCCTGTGGTACTGCAAACTTCCGATGAGCACCGCTGAATAGGAAAAATGACTTAAACCTCTATTCCTTTAAAGATTGAAATCCGAAAGGCCACAGAATCTGCAACTCCACTCAACAGCTTTCACACAGCAGTGCCTAAGTCTTAGTTTCTCAAAGTCCCCAGGAAAAAAAGGTTGTAGAGCGGAGTCTTAAAGTTCCTCCACTTGCTGACATCGCTCTCTCTAGAAGGATGCTCTTGTTGGAACAGAAGCGAGGAGATGGGAGAGAGGGCTGCCACTTCCTGCTCCCAGAGGATCTATTTTCTAGGGTGAGGGTTTGCTCTGAGCTACAAGCTTTATCAGTCGTCTGGGAAGGGCTGGACTCTCCATAACGCACAGGGTAATTTCAAAGTATCCGTTCTTCCGGTTGTTGCTATGTTGGGATGGCTTTGTACATGTACTATACCACTGGGCTCCATCCCCGGCACCATGGCAACACCTTTTAATACAGACATCCCCTTTAGTGTATTTTCAGATACACCTGAAAATAATGCCCCCCCCTTTTCTGGATATAAGTCTTTCTGTGCACGGTAACTCCTGCCCGCCCCCCCAAGTCAGCAGTATGCAACCACGTTTTAGGGAGCAAAGCACGGTGCAAGGCCTGCTCTGACGTCCTGGGGAGCCAGTGCACATTCACCCCACCGATGTTATAAGTTTGGCGCTGCTGAAGAGACTGAGAAACAGTTAGGAGGCGAACACAAAAATGAAAAAGAAAAACAGAGACTCCACAGTTAAGTTTTCAAACCCAGTCTGGTTTTCTTCAGCTTTGCGCTGGTTTCCATCCTTCCGGCAGTCTAACGAGTTCCTCCTCAACTCGGGTCTGTGCCAGTCACTCCCTGGAGGCGCTCTCAGGCTGTGAGCCTAGGCTGCCTGGGCTCAGGATGCCCGGAGAAGGACAATCAGCTGCAACCCAGCCAGAGCTCCACGCACCTGGGGTTGAAACAGGGGGCCTCGACAACCTGGCTGCAGGATTGGCCCTTAAAAAGAAGCAACTGCGGTATTCTAGCCTGGAAGGGACCTTTGCTTTCCAGGTGACTCAAACGCCAAGGTCAAGTACCCAGCGGTTGGCCCTTCCTTCGGCAAACGAGGAGCGCGTCCCTCACGCTTTCCCGAAGGCTGCGTCCTTCTTCTTGCCATGGTGGTGACCCCATGATCCCCATGCTCGCCTCCTCCCGCTGCAGGGGGGGTGAAGAGCCAAAACAAGGTGCACCCCAGAAACAACACAGGCCCTGTCCTTGCAACTCGTCCGCTCCCGCCCACGCGCCGGCAGCACGCCCACGCTGCCCATCTCGGGGGTGCCTCAGGGCTAGACGCGGCCACCGTGCTCACCTGTCCCGCTCGCAACGCCAACTGCACCGCCACTTCGAAGCACTCGTCCCAGGGGCCCACTCCCTGCACCGCCTCCTCCTCCTCCTCGCTGCTCGGCTTCATCGCGGCTCCGCCGGGCCCCGCCACTTTCAGCTCAGTTCCGCGTGCTGCGGCCGGACCCGGACTCCCACTCGTTGCCGCCGCCAACACGGGAGGCTCCGCACGCTCTTTTCGCGTTCCCGCCAAGCAATGCCTCAGCCCGCGCGCTGTGCAGCAGGAAGGCCGGCAAGGAGTTGCAGCGCAAGTAGGCGCGCCTCGTGCCCCACCCCCTACGCCCCATTTGCCCCGCCCTCGCCCCGCCTCCCAATTCAAGAATTTGCCCCGCCTTCCCACCCCAAGCCCCGCCTCTCACCATTAGTCCCTCCTCCCCACAACAGCCTCCGCCCCGCGCTCTTTGTCCCACCCCTCACCGTTCGCTCCGCCCTCTCCCCGCCCCCACCCCCTCCACACCCCGTGCTCGCCCCGCCCAGCCACGCGGTAAGCCACGCCCACTTCTCAGCCAGTCCAGGCCGGGCGGCTGCGGGGAGGGCAAGGTGGGCAATTCCAGCCCCCATCGGCTGGTGATGAGCGTCCTCTGTAAATCCGTCTGCAACTGAGCCTCTGGCACTCATTCCCGAGGGCACGTGTTGCCAAGGTGTCCCTCCGGTGTGAGGTGGGTGGGAGCCGCAAGCCAAACACCAAGACAGTCACCGGGGTTTGTAAACTGTTTAAACTCTTGTTTGAACTTGTTTGGAGCCCTAGCTGTGACTGTGATTGGAATTTCTTTAGCGAGGAGTGACCGTTTTAACCTTGGGCGCAGAAGGCTAGTCCACGCCTATTATGAAAATGCAAGTACTAAGAAGGCATTTCCTAAAGGTCCAAAAGTGTAACTTCGAGTCTCTTTACCCACCACTTACATAAAAGTCGACCCAAACAAAATTAAGACGTGCCTGCCACTTCTCAAGAGTCTGGGAGAATAGGAGTTCGTGTAAAAACGTTGATGGGACTTTTTGGGGTTTTTTTCTAACTTAACCTAAAGAAGGCAGTAAGCCTTTTTAGCTTGGGTCAGCTTGAAGGCTCTGCCTCACCTAGCTCATCCCATTGCACAGAAAAGGGGACCAAAGATTGCCCCGGTCAGCATGGGGCCGCTATGCTCTATCTTTATTCCCCCCTCCTCCCAGATAGCGTTTAGGGCTTCAGAGAAAAGCCCGGAACTGTTCTTGAATGCTTCTTTGATAAATGAAATGTGAGGTAGGCGAAGATGGCTCGGCAGGTGTTTCCGAGCTAAGTTAGATCCCTGGAACCTACTTGGTGGAAGGAGAGAACCCACTCCCGAAAATTGTTCTCTGACCACATGCGCACGCGCGCACGTACACAGGCGTGTACAGAAATAAGTATACGTAATTTTAAATTGGATGAAAAATGAGAACATGGCCACTGTAAGACATGGTTGAAGAGAAGGCTTATTGTAGAAATGAGTGTTCGCACAGCCGCAGACATCTGGAGAGTCCGTACTGAACATAGCCAGTAGACTGACCAAGACCATGCATAGAGTGGAGGTGGGGGATAGCAAGGAGGGGGGCAAGCAAACCAAGAGCAAGGCAGGTGCAGAAACAGCCAGGAGCCAAGAGAACCAAAGAGGTTATGTAGCCAAAATGCCTGAGTTATATAAGGAAGAGAAACTGGGGGGGTGGGAGGAGGGGGAAACAGAAGCTCAGCCTCTTAGAGGGAGGGGTAGGGCAGGGGCGGGGTGAAATGTGCTGAGAAGAGTCCCGGGTAACGTACTAAGACTTGTCCAGGGTTTCTTTGAGACGTGACAAAAATTAAAAAGTGGCCTGTGTGGAGCTGCTGATTTTCATTAGAGATTAAAATTAGGGATGCTATGGCCGGTTGGCGGTAGTGCACACCTTTAATCCCAGCACTCAGGAAGCAGAGGCAGGAGAATCTCTGTGAGTTCAAGGCTAGCCTGATCTATAGAGCGAGTTCCAGGACAGCCAGGGGCTATACAGAGAAACCCTCTCTCAAGAAAAAAAAATAACAATAATAGATTTAACTTTGGCCCTTACTCGATTCCCTTTCTGAACATATCCACCCCCTTCCTATGATCTAATCTAGAAGTTCAGTATGGTATAAAACTTTTATTACAGATCTGAACCCATCTGTGGGAAATATTGATAACTTCCTCGTCTAACTGACAAAGCCCTAACGCAGAATGGTATGTTTTTGACAGGTATGAAAACTGAAGCCAGCCAAGTTTCTTTTATCTTACCTCCATTCAAGTACAGAATGGTTTTTGTGACGATTGTATGAATTAATATTCTTGTGCTTGACAAGCACACATTTGTAGCCCAGCTCCTGGGCTGGAGAGTTCAGGGTAGAGGGCACAGTATGCCAGCCATACCCTGTAACAGGTACCTTAGTGGCAGAGCGCATGTATAGCCTGGGTTGGGCCCTGACTCCTGTCCTCAGCATCAAAACCAAAAAAAAGAAAGACTGTTCACTCATGCACCAACATAGCCTCAAGAGGTTAATATATCATATTATTATATTAATGTACCATATAATTGATATTGAATAAGTCTAAGTTTACTTGCCTTGAATGCTAGAAGCCCTAAATCCCTGGCATTACAAAAATTAAATAAATTAATAAATCTGTTACTCACTGAATACTGAAATCAGCCTTTTATAATGGATAACACACCCCTTCCATGTGTAAATGGCAAGCCTCAGTGGACTTGTGAGACAGCTCTTCATCCAGTCTGCCTCCTGCCCATATGTTACCACATCCAGAGGCTAAACAGCAAGCCACAGTGTGCTCTGGCTTAAAAAACTCTGTCTCAATTTTCCTGTCCTTTGATGTCCCCAGGCTACTCTGTCTATGTGTGCCTTGGTCACCAGGAGGCCTCATGCAAAGTGCATGGGCAGGAGCCCAAAAGTCAGGAGATGGCAGTATGCAAGGAAGGACTGTCCTTCTGTCCTTGGAGCAGAGCAAAGGTTAAAGAAACAAAACGCTGTCTCGAAAATCATCCCCCCCCCAAAAAAAATAAACAAAATGTCAGGCAAAGATTTCTTGTCTGGCAAGCCTTGCAATGGGGAGCGAGACCCCTGCCTACCTTCACCTGGCCCAAGAACCCGGCATCATTGGGCGTGGGCACCTGGAGCCCTTTGCAGCTCTCCTCCAGAAAAGGCATTTGTTAAACAATTCTCCCCGCAGTTAGTCCTTTTCTCACTTATTTCCACCGGAAAACTAGAGACACTTTTCTCCTTCTGGGAAAATCTCTCATAGCATCCTTTTTTTTCCCCTCGTGGAAGAAGGGTTAACATGGCCGCCAGCCTCCTTCCTGCTGACTGTAAGGTTGTTCCAGATTCTCCCTGAGAACTCAGTGCAGATCTTTCCTGGACTTGTCTTTTGTTTTTGCTTTGCCCTGTAGTCACTCCTCACTTTCCTAAATTTGTAGATCCTGGGTGCTATGAAATGGCCCTTCAATTATTGTCACGACTGCGTTCTATTAAATTGAACTACAAGGCCTTAGTGTTATGGTTTAAGTAAAATGCTACAGGTCCCCTGAGGGGCAGAGCGGCAGAAATGCTGCAGGGCCCCGAGTGGTGGCAGTGGGCAGCGGGCCATGCCATGAGACCACAGGTCCCCGAGCAGTGGCAGGCAGCGGGCAGAGGGTCCCTAGACCAAGGTGGGCCATGAAGACAGCGAGGTCCTAGGCAGGAAGCCACATGGAGGTGAGAGACAGAGATGGATAGGCACTCCATGCAGAGTAAGTTGGTATTTATTTAGTAAGTTATGGAAGGGAAAGGGAAAAGGGGGAAGGGGAGAAGGGAGAAGAGCAGAGAAGCAGAGAGAGAGGGCGGGAGAGAGAGAGAGAAACAAAGTGGGGGAGGAGAGGAGCCACAGCAGCAGCTACCTCTTTGAGAAAGAGACTGAAAGGGAGAGAGCTCAGTCTGGAAACTGAAGATCAGCTTACCTTGGGTGGGCGTGGCTTGGCTCTTAAAGGGATAGGACAGACCATTACACTTAGTCCTCTACAATTTTCAATCCTGTACATCTGTGACAGGATTCCATCATGGTGACATTAATGGAAATTAACAATGCTATCATAGCATATTGTATTCCACAGTCCACAGAGTCAGTTAGTTGTATGGCATGTAGCTGTCTTCATTTCCCCACTCTGAAATTCACTTTCTTGCCTCCCTTCCTCCTGACAGGATGAAAACAACCTGTTTGCCCTGTTTGCTCTCAGACAACTCAAACTTGTTAATAGAAAGCAAGGGCTCTGGTTTTTTTGTTTGTTTGTTTTGTTTTGTTTTTTGACACAGGGTTTCTCTGTAACTTTGGGGCCTGCCCTGGAACTCACTCTGCCACCTGAGTGCTGGGATTAAAGGTGTGTGCCACCACCGTCCAGCAAGTGTTCTGTTTTAAAGGAAAAACAGAAAGTAGTTTATTCTGGTTAAACATGAGTGACTTGACACAGGAACACAGGTTCAAGGTACCCTGGTGGGTTAGTGTTTTGTCAGCTTGGTATAACCTAGAGTCTTCCAGATGGACACAACCTCAATTGGAAAATACTCCCATATGATTGGCCTGCAGGAAAATCTGTGAGATGTTTTCATGATTGGTGATTGATGTGTCTATTCGTCAAGGTTCTTTAGAACAGTGGTTCTCAACCTGTGAGTCTGGATGAACGACCCTTTCACAGGGGTCACCTAAGACCATTGGAAAACAGATGGTTACATTTTGATTCAAGATGTTTGGTTGGAAGCATCACCTCAGCCCTAACATCCTTAACCAAAGAGTCTGGAATGTTTGGGTGGGGCTTTACCCCAGCCCCTGGCATCCATTTTGGATGTTTTCCTGGAAGGCCACGCAGGAGTGCTGGCATCTATTAAACCTGGACTTTATCTAACTTGGTTTGATTTGGTCTGATTTGGATTATTACGTCAGTGGAGAAGCTTATTGAGCCAAAAAAAAAAAAAAACCTTTACACACAACAGTAGCAAAATTACAGTTATGAAGTAGCAATGAAATAATTTTGTAGTTGGAGGTCACCACAACATGAGTAATTGTACTAAAGGGCTGCAGCTTTAGGAAAGTTGAGAACCTCTGATCCAAGTGATTTTGGTTCCTTGTCCCACCCATCAAGTGCCCAGGATACCTGCCACACTCCTTGGGTGGGATATTCCTTTTGTTGTTCACCCTTTTCATGCTGACAGCCTGTTAAAGGAAACTAGAAACTTGCTTCTATGGTATTATAGAGTCCCATGTAAATGGAAGTTTCTGTTATATCTCAACCCATAGCTGTTCAGTCCCAAAGAAACATACAGAGACTTACATTAGTTATAAACTGTTTGGCCTATTAGCTCAGACTTATTATTAATTAGCTCTTACAGCTTAAATTAACCCATAATTCTTATCTGTATTTAGTCATGTGGCTTGGTACCTTTTATCAGTGAGGGATTCTCATCTTACTTCCTCTGCGTCTAGGTGGCGACTGACTCTGCCTTTCCTCTTCCCAGAAGTCTTAGTCTGGTCGGTCCATCTATACTTCCTGCCTGGCTACTGTCCAATCAGTGTTTTATTAAACTAATATGTGTGACAAATCTTTACAAGAGTATTATCTCACAGCAGTCCCAAGACATAAATATTTCTAGACAAGTTATCCTGCAGTTCAATCACCCTTCACATCTTGTGTGGGAAGGTTGCCTGGACAGAGCCTCAGCCTTCAGCCTGTCTGGCTCCATGATGGCCCTGTAGCTACCTCCCCTGACTGGTTCACTGGAGGAGAGGAGGGCTGTGCCAACCCATCTTCCTCTGTTAATCTCAAAGATGGGTGGAGAAAGACCACTGGCCCAAATCATCATGGTCAAATTAATTAAAACAAGCAATTAATTAAAGCAAGTTTTTTTTAAAAAAAAATTTATGTATACAAACTGCCTCCCTCTAAGGTGGGATCTGAGAGGTCAGCATTGGATGTGAAGAAAACAAGGCTTTTTTAGATCAGGGGTAAGGGGTTTCCAAATGGGGGATTCGGCAGCAGCATAGGCAGGGTTATAGGACCAGAATATCATAACATGTTAGTCCTAATGACCTCCTGAAACAAAGACATAGTTGCAAGGTGATTGTGACACAAGTAGCCATAGCCACCCTTTTGAGACACAGGTAGGGTTGCAAGATGGTTAATAGCTTTTTGAAACAAAGATATGATTGCTACTCTTGACGCAATCAGTACAGGACCATTTGTAGTTAAGGCTACAGGTGGGCCATCCTGAGAAACAGAGGTTTAATCATAAACAGGAATGAGCCTCGTTTGTCTTTACTAGAAGACGACTTTTAGGCCTAAGATGGAGGCAGGCTGTTTTTTCACCTCCATCTCAGTTATGTTTTAATTTCCTGTGGTGCTGGGAACCAAAGCCAGGGTCTCATGTGTGCAAGGCAGATGCTTTCCCACTGGGTTTTGCTTTCTAAAGAGCAGTTTTAGGTTTACAACAAAACGGAAGGGAAGGTTCAGAGAGCTCCCACATACTTTCCCCCACAGCCTCTTATCTTTGTCAAAGTGTTTTATTTTCTTTATTAGCATTATACTGTATGGCACAATTTTATTTTGAGCTCTTCCTCCAACCAATGCCAGTCCCATCCCTGCAGGGTAGGTGTGACGGCTGATCTTGGTTGTCAGCTTGACCACATCTGTAATCAAACAAAACTTCAGCAGCTGAACATGCCCATGAGGAGTTTTCTTGACCGGATCATTTGAGGTGGGAAGACCCACCCTAATTTGAGGCCATGTCACCTGGTGGCAGCCTACATACACAAAAGGACACGGAAGAAGGAAGCTTTTGCTTTTTGCGTGCTTACCCTCACCCTTGTTAGTCAGTTCATCTATGTGCTGTTGAAGCATTCTTTTGCTGGTCTTAGAGCCCACTTCTTCTTTGTTTTTTTTTTTAAGATTTATTTATTTACTGTGTATACACTGTTCTGCCTGCATACCAGGAGAAGGCAACAGATCTCATTATAGATGATTGTAAGCCACCATGTGGTTGCTGGGAATTGAACTCAGGACCTCTGGAAGAACAGCCAGTGCTCTTAACCTCTGAGCCACCTCTCCAGCCCCTAAAGCCCCCTTCTTTGGGATTCTGACATATACTGAAGACCAGCTCTGTGGGCTGAACAGCTGGTTCCACATTGGTAGATTGTCATTGTTGGACTATCTGGGCCACAGCCTGTAATTCACTCTAATAAATCCCCTTTTAATATAGTATATACTCTACCAGCTCAAATGACTCAATTTTTGAGTAAAGCAACCATTCTAGAGGTTGAGACTGGCCTGTCAGCAACTTGAGTCAGAACATTTCAGGAATCCCAGGAATGCAAAAGACCCAGGGTGCATATCCACAGGAATTGCATCTACAGAAGCACAGGTCCCCAGCAAAGAATTGTGACTTTTGCCTTTAGCACCCGCTCCCACCCAAGCTTGGCTCCAGCAAGGGCCACAGTTGCAAATCCGACCAAGGACTGATTAAAATCACGATAGAGTCTGGGTGGTTTTTTGGTGTTCTAGAACTCCACAACAAATATATATATATTTCATTTTGTGTGTGTGTTCATTTTATCAGTTCTGTTCCTTGAGTATTGGGAGCCTTGAGTACCAGCCTCAGTACCCCCTGAGGGCTCAGAATAGGATGTTTATGGCAGGTAAGGATAAAAAAATTAACTCATGCACATTACCTTTGCATGTTCTTTATTTTTTGGGTGAGAAGAGAGAGTGAAGCGAAAGGGGGTGCGGAGAGGAAGAATAAAAATAAGGGGAAGAGGGCTGGAGAGATTGCTCAGTGGTTAAGAGCACTGGCTGCTCTCCCAGAAGTCCTGAGTTCAATTCCCAGCAACCACATAGTGGCTCACAACCATTTGTAATGAGATCTGGCGCCC
The DNA here is from genome assembly GCA_004026605.1 of Ondatra zibethicus. NCBI lineage: Eukaryota > Metazoa > Chordata > Mammalia > Rodentia > Cricetidae > Ondatra > Ondatra zibethicus. Next base: position 27,163 of record PVIU01018894.1, read on the forward strand.
TCTTCTGGTGTATGGGCATACATGGAGGCAGAATGTTGTATACATAATAAATAAATAAATCTTTGAAAAAAAATAAGGGGAAGAATAAGGGGTGATCTCCACAAGGTTTCTAGTTTTTACAGACATAGTTGGAAAATTCCATAGGCAAGGACAATGATAATATGCATCTCACGATCATAAAAAGGGCCGGTAGAACCTGACAAAGCAGGACTCCGGAACAGGTGACTCAACCCAGGAAAGAGCCAGCATTCATTTGAAGGAAATACCCGACATTTCAAACCATTAGATAAAGTTACTAAACATCTCTGGATCCTGGATTCGTCTATTCTCCTCACCCAATCTCTTTTGTGATAACCAGCTTTGGGGACACCCAGATTTGTTTGTTAGTAAAAGTGGGGCACGCTGCCTCCCTGCTCAGTGCCTGTTTTCCATAGACATTTCTATGTGTTCTATTAGCAGATAATTTTGTGCGATTGACTCTTTATAAACTGACTGTTCTATGTTTGAACAAAGAGTGAATGTTGTCGCCCTTAGGTCTCCTGATGTGAGGGAATGGAAAGGTCATTTAGTTGCCCCTGCAGGAGAAATTACACTGTTGAGGTGTTTTGGTTATGAATCCCAGTATAGTGAGTGGGTCAAGCCTCAGATTTCCCACAGGGAAAAGATTGGAGTCGGGATGAGAATGAACAGGGATAGAAACGTTAGGGTCTATGCGGAGTGGTACCTCGGCAAATCGGAGCCAAGAAAAACCTCGGAGATTTATTGGGGTGGGGTGGGGGGAGTGAGAAGCCATCTCAGAGCAGGGACAAGAGAGAAAGACAGAGGCAAAGCTAGAGACTGTCTGTGATGGCAGGGACCTTTTAAAGGGTACAGGCACGTGTCGCATTTGGCAGCTGGTGTTGATGACGTTACTGCTGGAGCTGAGTTGCTGAAGGCAGACTCTAGTTTCGAACAAATATACTCACAAATTGTCTGGTGTGTCCGCATTTTAAAACTTGTTTGCTCTTGGGCAATGCTTCTCTGAATGTTTTACTGAAGGATTATGTTCCATTTGTATGCATGAAAGTTGTTTTTTCTCTTTACAAAAAGAAGACATGTGACTCTATTCAGTTTGGGTAGATTTTCCTACAAGTAAGAGGAGAAAATAGAAAAGGAGTCTGGCAGTGTTGCAAGCCTTTAATCCCAGCACTCAGGAGGCAGAGACAGGAGAATCTCTGTGAGTTCGAAGCTAGCCTGGTCTGTAATATCGGCATCCATCTTTGGAAGGCCCCTCCCTCTGGGAGTTGCCTTGGTCCAGACTCCACCTCCGTGAAAGCCCAACAAGCAGTGATCCCTCCCCAGGGAGGGTCCAAAAAAGCCCACCAAGCAGCGGACCACTCCCACAGGCTCTTTAGGGGCCTGGACCCAAAAGGAACACGTGGTCTCCGGGTTTTGCGTGTCTCCCCTGCTGTCTCTTTCTTGCCACGCTCTCCCAGCCACCTGGGAGCGCGGCATTAAACGTGTTCCGTCTAATTTGGTCTGACTGGAATTATTTGCATCTGCAGAGAGGCTCATCTTAAGAATTATACCTAACATGGTCTACAAAGCAAGTTCCAAGACAGTCAGGGTCGTTACACAGAGAAATCCTGTCTCAAAACACCAAAAGGAAAAAAAAAAAAAAGAGGAGAAAGTGATCTTCTTCATTAGCCCGGAAAGTTTGTATGCTGGACTGAAGGAGCAGAACAAACTCCCATTTTAAAAGGAACTTCATTTTAGACAAGGCCCAACTAGAGGATGACCTTAACCCAAGTAAAAGTTAAAAATAATTCTAGGAAAAAGCCACTCACTGGTCAGATTTGTTTGGTTAAAAGTGTCACCTCAGCCCCTAACATCCTTATCAAAAAAAGTCTGGGATGTTTGGTTAGAAGTGTCACCCCAGCTCCTGGTAACCATTTTTGGAATGTTGGGTAGAAAGTTCCATTTCAAGCTCCCTTTCCTGGGAGTTGCCACGGTCCAGACTCCGCCTCCAAGAAAGTCCGCCAAATGATGACCCCCCTCCCCAGAGTGGGTCAAGACCACTCCCAGAGGCTATTTAAACTGCCCCCCAGGGAACAAACACATGGTCTTTCCAGTTCTTTGTTCCCCTCTCCATGGTTTCCCAGTCTTCCTCCCCTGGGGGCCTGAAGGGCCATCAGGGAGAGGGAGCACTTGCATCCATTAAACCTGGGCCTTTTTCTAATTCGGTTTGATTTGATCTGATTTGGATTATTGGCAGAGAGGTTTGTGTGGGCCTGGAAAATCTTAACAAGAATGACCATATGGGATACCCAAACAACATCTGCTTACTTCTGCTAGACTCAGACGTCCTTGTGGGCATCAGATGAAACTGTGGTCTTGAAATTTCTGTTTGCTGACAGTTCATGTTTTGAAATTCCACTCTATCCAACCAATGACTTTAAAGATCGCATACCTGTAACATTCCTGAAGCATCAAGGTTTGTGCTTTGCAGTTTGTCCCTTTAAAGACCCCTTACCCTAAAGCCTCGGGGCTGTTTTTCTCTACCTGCTGCTATGGTGTGGGTGTGCTGGAACTTGGTCCAGGCTAACCTGAAAAATCAATAGATCAATAAACTCCTGTGTGTTTTGTATCAGAAGCTGTGGCTCTGTGGTGGTCTCGTTGGGGGAGGGGTCAACAGAATCCACACAAAAATGCTTCAAAGCAGTTAGCATTTGAGAGGAAGACGGCATGGACAGCATTGCATCTGAGGCAGACATCTTGAGCCCTTGACTTTATGTAGATTGGACGCGGCAGCACCAAGGTGAGGGCATGCATTCATGTGGTGGTTTAAATAAGAAAGTCTGCATAGGCTCATGTATTTGAATGTTTAGTCACCAGGGAGTGGCACTACTTGAGAAGGATTGGGGAGGAAGTGTGTCACCGGGGGTGGGCTTTGTCATGGCAGTGAGAGGCAGCAGAGTACAAGAATAATGCAGAATTCTATGTTCAAAGGCAGTGGGCGGGAGACTCATTTTCGGGGGTGGGCGGGAGAAATTCAATGGTAGAGTAAGCATGTGTCAGGCACTGCCCTCCTGCAAGTTCTGCTAAAACAAAACAAAAAATAAATGAAAAGGAAACTCATACTGTGAACACCTCCTAGGGAAGGAGTTATCTGTGCACATTCGGCAGAGGCCAGCACCTTGAGACTTCTTACGGACAGACCAGCATCGCAATCTTAGCTTTAGTGCTCCTAGAGTTCCTGTCCATGCTAGGTGAGCTACGTCCTCTGAGCTACGTGTCCAGCCTTGCATTTTAAGTTAAAATGTGTAATCAACCTACCTAAGAGCGTGGGAGATCTTTCCATTACCTGGTGTCTTCTTCAATTTCTTTCTTCAGATATTTAAAGTTCTTGTCATACAGGTCATTCACTTGTTTGGTTAGAGTTACCCCAAGATATTTTATGTTATTTTTGGCTATTGTGAAGGGTGATAGTTCTCTGATTTCTTTCTCATCCTGTTTATCACCTGTATAAAGGAGGGCTACTGACTTTTTTTGAGTTAGTCTTGTATCCTGCTACATTACTGAAGGTGTTTTTGAGTTGTAGGAGTTTCCTGATAGAATTTTTGGGGTCACTTATGTATACTATCATATCAGCAAATAGTGAAAGTCTGACTTCTTTTCTGATTTGTATCCCCTTGATCACCTTGTGTTGTCTTACTGCTCTAGCTAAAACCTCAAGAACTATATTGAATAGATATGAAGAGAGCGGACAACCTTGTCTTGTTCCTGATTTCAGTGGGATTGCTTTGAGTTTCCATTTTGTTTGATGTTGGCTGTTGGCTTGCTATATATTGCCTTTATTATGTTTAGGTATGTTCCTTGTATCCCTGCTCATCCAAGACTTTTATCATGAAGGGGTGTTGAACATTGTCAAAGGCTTTTTCAGCATCTAATGAGATAATGATGTGGTTTTTCTTTCAGTTTTTATAGTGATATTTTATTTATGCTTAAAGATCAGAAGGGTAAAGCTAAGCAACTAGAGGTCAAGCAGTGGTAGCACACACCTTTAATCCCAGGATTTGGGAGACAGAGGCAGATGGATCTCTGTGATTTCAAGGCTACCCTGATCTACACAAGATTAATTTAGAAAAAATCCAGGTAGTGGCACTTCATCTTTAATCCCAGTCCTAGGGAGTCATGACTTTAATCCCAGCACTAGAGGGAATATAAAATGAGAGGAGAGAGAGGCTTAATGTGCTTTAATTTGCAGTCACCCAGCCTTGGTAGAGTAAGACTTCTCTAGTGACTTGGCTACTTTGCTTTTCTGTTTTTTGGGCTGAATCCCAATTTCTGTCTCAGGTTTGTTTTTTTTTTTTTTTAATTCATGCTACATTTGGCAACCAACATTGGGGGTACAAATTCATGAAAAAGCCATTTGCACCAGGATTTTTAGCCACCAACACAGGCTGGCTGCACGTGGGGCTCCAGTCACCAACCATTCAGGTTTTAGAAGAACAGGGCAGCACAGCTGCTGATATTTCAAAGATACCAACACAGCCCCACCTTTAAGATGGCTGACAGATGAACCTTTATGAGTTAATAAATGGCCTTTAACAATAGAGAAACTTCAGGCTTTAGAACAGCTGTTACAGGAACAACTAGATGCTCAGCATACTGAAGAATCAACAAACCCTTGGAATTCTCCTGTATTTGTTGTTAAAAAGAAATCTGGAAATGGAGAATGGTAAAAGATTTAAGAACTGTTAATAAGGTGATTCAGCCAATGGACTCTACAGTCTGGCATTCCTTTGTCTTCTCTATTGCCTAAAGGATGGGCTCTTACAGTTATTGATTTAAAAGATTGTTTCTTCACTATACCTTTATAAAAAAAAACAGAGAAAAATTTGCCTTCGCAGTGACTATATATAATTCTCAGTCTGCTAAAATATATCAATGGAAGATGATCCCACAGGGAATATTAAATAGCCCCATCCTGTGCCAGTATTTTGTAAGTCAGCCGTTGGAAATGATTCGTAAACAATTTCTTGAATCTATAGTGTACCATTATATGAATGATATTTTGCTATCTGATTCAAATGTAGATAATTTAGAATGAATGTTTGAAGAAGTAAAGAAAATATTATCTTGTTGGGGATTACCAATTGTTTCTGAAAAATACAAAGAGATAATTCTATTAATTATTTAGGTCATAAAATAGGGTTACAGAATTAGACCCCAAAAGGTGTAAATTGTGAGAAATCGATTACAGACTCTTAATGACTTCCAAAGATTGCTAAAAGACATTTCCCAGCTATGGCCCACTACTGGGATAGAACCCAATGAACTGGTTAATGTAAACAAAACCTTAGATGGTGATGAGGACTTTTTTTTTAAGATTTATTTATTTATTATGTGTACAGCATTCCTTCCATGTGTGCCCACATACCAGAAGGGGACGCCAGGTCTCATTATAGATGGCTGTGAGCCACCATGTGGTTGCTGGGAATTGAACTCACAACCTCTGGAGTCAGTACTCTTAACCACTGAGCCATCTCTCCAGCCCCCTGGTGATGAGGACTTAAACAGTCCCAGAGAATTATCAGCTGAAGCTGAGAGAGATTTGACTTTGAATGAAGATAAATTACAGAAGACATATGTAGATCGTGTGCATCTGAATCTTAACGACATTCTGGTCATATTACCCTCCAAACATTCCCCTACAGAAATTTTAATATAGAGGAAAGATATTATCTTAGAATGAATCTTTTTACCATTTAAACCCAGTAAAAAAATCAAAAATTTATATAGAAAAGGTCTCTGGGGGCTGGAGAGATGGGTCAGTGGTTAAGAGCATTGCCTGCTCTTCCAAAGGTCCTGAGTTCAATTCCCCACAACCACATGGTGGCTCACAACCATCTATAATGAGGTCTGGTGCCCTCTTCTGGCCTGCAGGCATATACGAAGACAGAATATTGTATACATAATAAATTTTAAAAAAGAACTTTTCTATTACATGGCAGCAAGCTAAGGAGATTATAAGGAGATGTCCTACTTGTTCTTTATACAACCAGGCACCACTACCTGCAGGAAGTAACCCAAAGAATACTCAAAGGAATGACATCTGACAGACGGATGTGTTCCATTTTGTAGAATTTGGAAAACTAAAATATGTACATCACACCATTGATATCTATTCAGGTTTTCAATGGTCAACTGATTTGAGTTTGGAAAAGGCTGATTTGGTGATTACACATTTGCTAGAAGTTATGACCATCATTGGTATATGTGCACAAATAAAGACAGACAATGCTTCAGCATATGTCTCTAAGAAAATGAAGTAGTTTTTTGCTTATTATAATATAAAGCCTATTACAGGGATACCATACAATCCTACAGGACAGGCAGTTATAGAAAGATCAAATCGAACGCTAAAGGATATGTTAAATAAACAGAAAGGGATGAAAACTACCCCCAGAAATAGATTGCACAATGCTTTATTAACTTTGAATTTTCTAAATGCTAATAAGAAAGGAAAACAGCTGTGAAGAGACATTGGACAATAGAAAAAACTACAGAATTAAATCAGCTGATATACTTTAAAAATGCACTGACCTCAGAATGGAAACCAGAACATGTGTTATGTTGAAAAAGGGGTTTTGCTTTTGTTTCTACAGGAGAAGAAAATCTATGGATACCATCAAAATTGATAAAGATTTGATTTGAACAAGAGACACCTCTTAATTAAAAGAGATGCTAGTTCATCAAACATCATGGCCTTTTAATCTGAACTAATCTCTAAAACTAACAAATGCTTTTCATTTGACCAGATATAACTTGCCAAAAGAGAATCTCCCCAAAGTTAGGGTTGGGGAAGGGTTTTGTTTCTGTCTCTTCAGAATAAAAGTATCCAGCTAAGGAATCTGAAGACTACTGAACAAATGAGACATTTGAAGAAAAAAAAACAAATTATCCAGAAAAAAAAAATCTCAAGAAGAAGAGTAAATTGGACTATTGCTAGATCACATTTCCAACAGGGTAAAATTTTATAAATCTTCCCAAATGTTTGTTTCTGCTGTTCTCTACGGACATATAATACAAATGGTCTTTTTGTAATCCCAATCCAATTAAAGATTAAAGCTGGTTTTGGAGTTGGTGTGTGACTCTCTCCTTCTCTAAACCCAAGCATGCTTATTAAAGTGAAATTCAAAATCTCTGTCTCATGTCAGAAGAGTCATGATATGGGACAGAAGAAAAACAAAATTTTAAGGATTATTTTATTGCTACTAATCTCAAAATCCTTTTTTTTTTATTGATCGCTTGACAGCTTTTCTTACGGTACAAGATTTGTTTTGGTTGTTAGCCTACCCTTTAATGGCTGAACCATCTCTCCTGAATCAATGTATAAGATTTATAAGATTAATATGTGTTTATACACACACACACACACCACACATACTTTTTGTAATGATATTAGTGGTCATATAGAGTACTAACTAGTTTTAGGAAAAGTTTTCATATACTTTCATCTACCTTCCTGTACATGATTTTGGGTTTGATCTATCAGTTTTCTGCAGTGAACCATGAACATGCCTAACATACTAACCTTTGAAGTCTCCATTAGTTGAATGGGACCCCACAATGATGAATCCTCCAGGACTATGAAAACACCACTAACCTAAAAAACACCACCTAAGGATCAGCTTTGGACTACAATTGCCCAGAGTAATTTCAAGGTGGCTTGCTGAGATGACCCAGCCTCATAGTCTACTCTATCCAGTACTTGAGACAAGCCCTGCATGTTCCCATTATACATAGACAGAACAAAAAAATCATACAGCTACCTCCTCCAGGACTTGACAATTAACCCAAGTTTTTCTTTTCAGGATCCCCTAAAGATACCATCTCCCCCAGACAGCAGGAAGTAAATTTAAGAATATGATATCCACATTCCCAAGAGGTGGGGTGGGATGTTTGTCTTTGTTTAGAGCATTCATTACAAGTTGTTATGGATAATGGTCAGGACAAAAGCTAAACAAAGGAGATTAGGTTTGGGGTTCTTGTTTTGAAAAGAAAAATAGGGGGATATGGATATGATGGGATAGAAGGATAGATTATTGAATCTACTCTGAAAAGAAAAAAGGAAGGATATAGATATGATAAGATGGAAAGGTAGATTATTGAATCTACTTTTAAAAAGCAACTACTAGTTTTAAATGTTTTACATTGGATTAGACTTTTGCATATTGTATACAAATTTTATATATTGAGATTAATTTTGTTAGAACATACTGTACATACATTTCTATTCTTGTTCAAGGTATTACACCTATATAACTCATTTAACAATGTAATGCAAATTTCTAGTCCTTGAAAATGATTATTACCAACTGTTTAGGATAATAAGGAAATGCAGGCTAGTAGTTAGTCACTTAGTATAATTGAACTTGTAGTCCCATAGGTATGTTTTCAAGGTCAAACAAAGACATATTTTAGATAGGTCATTTTCAAACATTTCAGAGACCTGCAGAATATGGCATTTAATATGTTTTAATAACCTAGGTTCTTCCTTTTTATGACAATGAGACATGACTGCTCCTGGCAACACCAATCTACTTCAGAGAAAAAAATGGGCATTGAAGAAACTCCACATGGAGTTTGCTTTCTTTGTAGCAAAACTAAGTCACTGTATAAGAAAGTGCCTTTGCCTCAACTGCTGACAGTATGCTGTTCTAATTGCACAAGCAGGACACAAAAGAAAGTGACTGCCACACACTGTCAAGACAAGGTAGGACAGCCCTTCACAATTTCCTGCTTCATAGAAAAGTCTGTTAGCTATATGCTAGGCCTATAGGCCAAAGATGGATGTCGTAGAGAAACTTTGGGTGACTGTCCAGGTAGCTAACTGTTTCTGTCATTACTCACACTTTTTTTGGAAGTTTATTGCTCACACGTCCTGCTTACTCAAGTTAATATTATTTCCTTCTTATTATTATTTCAATTCTGAGGGAGTTGAAGACCAGATAATTATAGTTTTCCTTGTTTACCAGATGCGGAAAGCAAGTTATGATAGAAAGTAAATTAGGTACAAGACTTTGGACTCACCAAGATAGGATAGATATGGAGTATTTTCTCTAAATTTGTCAAATGCAAATGGACGAGACATTGCTGATGTACTTATTGCTTGTATGTATTGTATATAGTTTTTGTACTTACTGTATATAGTTTTTCTTATATTAGTTATAGCTTTCTTTTTTATTTTAGACAAAAAGGGAAACATAGTGATATTTATGTTTTAATAAATAAAGCTTGTCTAAAGATCAGAAGGGCAAAGCTAAGTCACTGGAAGTCAGACAGTAGTGGCACACACCTTTAATTCCAGGATTTGGGAGAAAGAAGCAGATCTTTCTGTGAGTTCAAGGCTAGCCTGGGCTACACAAGATCAATGCAGAAACAAACCCAGGTGGTGGTGCCTTACCTTTAGTCCCATTACTAGGGAACCACACGCCTTTAATCCCAGCACCAGAGGAAATATAAAATGAGAGGCGAGAGAGGCTAAGCTAGTTAGTTTGCAGTTGTCCAGCCTTGGTCCACACCAGACTGAGGCCAGGAATTGACTGACTGGCCAGTGCATCAGTTACTGCATAAAACACTATGAAGAAAGAATTCATACAAGGAGGCAACAGTTAAGAGGCTCCAAAGCACCTCCTACAATGATCTCAGAAAATATACAGAGTAACCCAATAACCTCAGAAGATTGCTACTACTATATCCATTTTAGCAGGAAACACCTGAGCTTAAGAAACTTGTTGGGTAATATGTGTTGCCATGTGAACATATGAACAAAAGGGGCAAGTTTAAACCCAAGCAAGCAAATTCTTGAGACCTCATCAAAGTTAAAAGTGTGTGCAGGGCTGGGGATGCAATGCAGCTGGCAGTGCTGGTCTAACACGTACAAAAAAGGGTTCAGGCCCCAGCACCACATAAACCAGGTGTGGTGGCCTCAGAACTTAAGGTGACCAGTTTGTTATGTAAGCCCTCCTCCCCAAAGATCTGACCCTTTGTCAAGGCAGCCCAAATGAATCAATGCAGTCGTTGTCATCTCCCTGTCTTATGTCACTTCGCTTTCTTCCCAATGACCTACGAGTACCATTCTAATGTCACCAACTATACTGAAACAACCTCTCTCATGGAGCAGTGGCCTGTCACCCTCAGTGGCTTCATGACACACTCACCAAGCTATTACCTGCACAGAGGCAGATGTGACATGCACTAACTAGCTCAGGCCACCCAACAAGGCATAGCAGTAAGTCAGAGTTGTCACAATCAAGTTGGGTGACAATATTCCTAAGTACTCTGAGACGAGGTAACATCCAAAGGGCTGTATTTATATTGTAGATCCCTTACCACCGGTGTGCCTGCCAACGGCTGCACTATGCCTCTGCTTTGTCCTCTCTGCTGCCCATGTAACCAACACTGCCTCCCAGAGCCTTGAGTCTGGGC
>PVIU01018895.1:0-38643 GCA_004026605.1 Ondatra zibethicus
GCAGTGGCGGCTGAGGAATCTCTGACTCATTTCTTCAACAAGCTGCTTTCCCAAAGGCACCTGAGGTTGGTTAATAGAAAACCTTGTGTTTTTTCCCCAGGAAGCTGGCTAAGTCAACGCTGGTCCTGGTGCTGGTGTTCGGCGTGCATTACATCGTGTTCATCTGCCAGCCGCACTCCTTCTCTGGGCTCTGGTGGGAGATCCGCATGCACTGTGAGCTCTTCTTCAACTCCTTCCAGGTGATCAGCAGCGCCTGTGGTGTGGGATTAAGTTTTGTTAGTTCCTTCCACCTCCTTCTCTGCCCTTTGCTCTGGTTTGAGGTACCTGGCTTCTGAGGGCCCAGAAGAGGACACTGTTTTCCGACTTTTATTGTGATCCCTCCTAGGGATCAGGTTAATTCTCTGACCACAGAGAGGACTCGTGTGAAGGTTTTTGGCACAGGAACAAGTCTGGGTAGCAAGATAACAAGGCACATTACTGGAGAACGCACATCCCTCAGGGCAGAGTCCATTGTTTTTGAGTGTGTGTTGAAAGTAAATGAATAAAAAGAAGACAAAAGCAGGGAAAAGGGTGAGAGGGACAGGAAGGTGAAAATCAAGGAAAAGTTTTCCCCCTCCGCTTCATCCCACTGTAAAGAGGAAGGATTGCAGCCTCTTAAATGGACCAGTCTTCACCACGCCTCCTCCCTCCACCTTAAATCTACTGATACATTTATACCAGAGGGTGCAACAGAGAGCTGAGCCAGACATGAGTGACCGTGGCCTGAGAATACAGATGGAAGTTGCCCTCCTGGAAGTGGTTATATACATGTTTCCTGGTGACAGAATGAAAGGGAGTCATGTCGGTGTGTTTATCAAATATGTTGGTGGGGACATCGTGTAGGTGAGTTACGGCGAAGACAAAGCTCTGCACCATGGACTCCGGTGGAGCCTGAGAGTGCTCTGAGCTCTTGGTGTGGGGGCCAGTGGCTTGCTAAATCAACACTTTCTAGAGGATTTTACCTGATGGTTAAAGCGGTGTAGGTCTGCTACAAGGTGGGTGACTCTTAGAAGGCCTGAAGATAGCCCAAGGTGACCTGGGCTCTTAATCAGCAGCATGCCAACTCTCCACAGACATGACGTTCTAATATTTCTAATAAGGCCGTAGCATCTGTAACCTGGTCATGGAACTTCAGTTCCCAGCAGCCTGAACAACTGAGAAGTACTTGTCAAGAATTTCCAAAGATTTCTTGTTGCACGCAACGTTCAAATGTCAAGTTCAAGTGTCATTTTCTGCCCCACACAGTCTTCCATGGCCTGGAGCCTGCCAACACACACCGAATCTCCCACAGAACTTGTGGGACCTGGCTGTTGCTTCGCCAGTGTTCCTGGGGTGGGGGTGGAGGTGGAAGTGGGTGTGTGGGCATCACACTCTGCTCTCTTCTCCCTGAAAGCCCCACTCCCCCATGTTAATCCAATCGACATCTTCCTGTCACCCTGACCAGCTTAAATGTTGTCCCAGAGAGGTCTTGGCTGAATTTCTCATCCAATAACCTACCCCATTGTTCCCGGTAACGTTGATTTTACCCATAAGACTCTCACGGCCTTGTTTTTCTCATGTGGCTGTTGGTTTATGTTATTATATCCAGGTCCCGCTCTTTCAGAACTGTTGTGTTTATATCTTACCCCGTCATGCTGAGTCGCTCTTAGCCCAGTGTTTAAGTGCAATAGATACTTCAGAGTGAAGAAAAGGTTCTCTGTGCTTTTACCATATAATATTCAATATTGGTAGCTGCTAGCATTTGAGAAATAGAAGCATATTTTACCAATCAGGGGATGAGTTTATGCGATCCTCATAGGAATCCGTTCTTTGTGAACCTTGGGGTATTTCGTTCAAGTGCTTGGTTTGGTTGAAACCAAGGAAAGGTCACACAAACAAACACATTATAGACACAATATTAGGAAATATTAGGAGGAAATAATTTTTGTAATTTTCTGAAGATATCATCAAAAGCCAACTTTTCAGTTGGTGCATTTTGATACAAGATATTTGATACAAGCCCAGTCTCTGCTATGTGCTTCATGAATTGCCAGAGGACTCATATAGCCTTTTTCTCTACAGGGGTTCTTCGTGTCTATTGTCTACTGTTACTGCAATGGAGAGGTAGGTCTGAAGACACCAGGGTCTCTGAAGATGAGCTCCAAATCAATTTTTATTTTAATCCATTTTGTGTCTTTTTTGACAGAACACAAGAAGCTTAGTAATTTACATAGGGTGGATAGTGGTCTGTTTCTCACAGATCTAAACGTGGGGCCATCTGTGTCAAGGAGGCCACATATGACCAGGGCCTTCTTGTTACACCATCCCTTGATGGAAGGCAGAAGCAAGGGAACTCACACCTCTAAGATACTGACCTCACAACCATGAGCTCTTTCCCAAAGAGGGGGATTCTTATTTTAGCTAATTCTAAATCAATTCTGGTTAATACTAAAACTTTTGGTCCACACCAAGTTCTATAAAAAGTCAACTACTTTCCTTAGGATTAATCTAAATAAAAATAAATTCAATTAAAACAGATAAGTTTTTCAGGACAAGTTGAAGATGGCACCATCTCAACCCATTCGGAAGTCACCAGAGAGAAGCAACTACACATCACATGGTCATGTGGATGATGCAGATGATCCTGGAGGGCTCAGTATGCCCTGCTGTTGCCTGGGTTGCTGCCTCCTTTTTCTCTCAGATTTCCAGTTTGCTCCAAGTCCCAGAAGGACAATGACACTTACAACTGCAGTGGCTTACCAGATGCTTCTGAGCATGTTGGTTCTGTGGGATATTGGTCTTTGCATAAGGCCCTTGAGTGGCAACTTGCTAATGCACCATCCCGATTTACTGCTGTGTTATTTTTACCTTAATTTTCAGCAGGGCTAAGTGTGTCCTCCCCACACCACCTAACCCCCAATGAAGAGATGAGTGTGTTGCACAAGTGACACCAACTTACAGGCTTTTGCTTCCCCTGGGTCTTTGCTTTCCCCAGTGCTCCCAGGAAAGAGTCAGTAGAAAGGACATGTTGGTAGCAGGTGTGGAGGGCAAACCCCATCTCCTAGGAGTGCAGTTATAGTGCCTGCTTGTCTATCTCTAGCCTTTCCTTTCCTCCCTCCTGTTGGCTCTTGCAGGCTGACAATATGGCAGTTTTGTTAGAAGCATGGTACCTTCCTTGGCTTTCCTCTGCCTCCGGTGGTGGTGGCTACAGAGTGGGGCAAAGAGCTGATCTCTGTTCTCATTTAGGCAGAGCATTTTAAATGGAGATCTGGGAGCTTAGAGGCATAAGTGAAAAGGCACAGAACTAGGCAGGGTTTAGGGGTCGGGGTGAGCTGGTTGTGCCCGCTAAGTTAAGTCTCAGTCCTCCTCCCACAGTAACAGGGCAGCAAAAGCCACAGCCCCTTAAGGGACTACGGGGCCCTAGGGAGGAGTTCCGAGTGAGTGTCGGGACAATGTGGGTACTTTGCAGGAAAGTGTTTGAAGGAAGAAGGCAGGGGACGTTTTATCAGGTCCACTGGCTAGAATGAACAGCAGGTTTTCCCTGAAGCTTCAAGGTTTTCTTAAACACTTTCAGGAGGGCTGAGGTTATCCCTGGGGTGTGTGAGCCTTTATGCTTTTTCCACACAGGGTTTAGATGGACTTGCCACATGAAGAGTCCTGTGCTCCCCGCTGCACAGACTCTTCAAACCCGGAATTCCTTTTTCCTGTTGATAAGGCAGTTGTTTGTATCAGCGGCGCTTTGGTCTCATTTAAATACTAAAAGTAACATTGATTGGAAAGGTCTCTTTGAGGGTATGGAAGGCACAGATCTGTAGAGTCCCTGAACACAGAGGGACCTCAACTAGTGTTTATTATTATTATCACTAAAATCCAAGCAAAGTTCGTCATAACTCGGGCGTGGGGGGCGTGGGGCTCTTTTATGGTTTCTGACATAGTGCGTGCGTGTTTCTTGCGCTGTAGGTGCAGGCTGAGATGAAGAAGATGTGGACTCGGTGGAACCTATCCATCGACTGGAAAAGAACGCCACCTTGTGGTGGCCACAGGTACGGCTCAGTGCTTACCACTGTCACTCACAGCACCAGCAGCCAGTCACAGACGGGGGCAAGCACGCGACTGGTGCTCTTCTCTGGCAAACCCACCAAGAATGCCAGCAGACAGATCGACAGCCATGTGACTCTGCCTGGCTATGTCTGGAGTAATTCTGAGCAGGACTGTCAGCCGCACTCCACCCCCGAGGAGGCTAAAGAAGGTCTTGAGAGGCAGGGAGACGATACCCCAGTAAGGGGGTCTTCCAGGCCAGTGGCATTCACCCTAGACCCCGAAGGATGCAAAGGACAAACCGAGTGTATCTGAGTCACCATTTGTGGCTCCAGTGGACCGGCGGATCTGGTGTAGGAGATAACCCAAGCGGGAAGACTGGAATTCTGGAATAACGCTTTGCTTAAACATTTTCACTTTCCACCAGTTGGCTACTAAAAATATCCATGCATAAAAGGGTATTATTGGGGTAGTTTATTAACTTATGTCGGCATTACTCCTCCTAAAATTAATACTTTCTCTGTGGTTATTATTATTTTACTTCTTTTGCATAGAAAAGGTTTCAAATGCTTGGCTCTATCTTTCTCTCATAAATATTACCCTGAATATGATAAGATCATTTAGTTTGCATCACTTTCCTTTAAAAGAATCACTGGTCTTTATCTTTCTCATTTTAATGAACTTCCGTGATTGCATTCATTTTGACTGTGTACTGGAGCAATCAAAGAATGTACATTGGAAGACAGATTCTAAGACATGCTGGAAAATCAATTGACTGAACATTAGTAAAGTGATACATTCCTGACAGTTATGATTGATTCTAGGAGCAAAGAAAACCACTCTTCTTTTCCTTTGACTATCCCCTGTGTGACGAGCCAAAATCTTCTCTTACTCTTCTTTTTCGTAAGCCATGACAAGTTAAAGGTTTCCTCAGTCAGTGACCTTGTGTTTGAAAGCTGATTCTGTGTGGGCTCGTGCATACTGATGCTAACCCACGCTGCATCTTTGTCTCTTTCTTTGTTCTGTTCTGTTGTTTGCTATGTGACAGATGGTATGGGGGATAAATTAAAAGTTTGTTTTAAAGATACACCTTTGGTCATTAAAATTTCCTTTCATTATTTCATATTATTCTTGAGAAGCCACCAAAATGTTCTTTTCCCAAGTCTTCAGCTCCCAGCACATAGCTTCCATGTTTTGCCAAATTCGCAATTTCAGTTATGAAAACATTTTCTGAGTGCACCCTACAGCACAGGTATTCTGCTAGGGTTTTTGTGAGCATTGGCTTACTGTAATTCTGGAGAATGTTTTTACCAATGTCACTGTTTTTTTTTACAATGACTCACAAGGTGGATCGGCTTCTCCCAAGCCATTGAGTGAATGTAGTTTCAGATGTAGTCTACTGACTCTGAGTCTCATGCACTTAGAAACATTATCACACACACACACACACACACACACACACACACACACACACACACACACACCATTAACCAATGAAATAATTTAATGAATTCCTTTTGTATAGAGAATGCTTCAAGACTTTGTACTGCAATATATCTCAGTGTGTGAGTCATGTAGAAGACAAATCTATGCAAAAGTCAAATGAATAGTGTATTTTGAGCTAAAAACAACAGAGCTGAAGCTGCTATTTCTCAGACTTTTGAATGACTTCAACAGTACACAGTGGTATTGTGGCTTAGGTGCGCTAAACTTACATGTCTCCCTTCTTTCCTTCTCTGAGTGTTAGCGCGGAGTCACTTCCTTGGCTATTCAGCATATAGAGATGCCACTGTGCTTACCTAACCCACACAGTTCAATTCTGCATCGTTACCTACCTGAGCTGCCTGCCTGTGAGGAGAGAACCATCATGGGCCGAGTCACAGACTGTTTATGCAGACTTTTATAACTTAGTTTCTTTTATAATTCAATCAATTCATTTTAAAAATGAAAAAAACTTTTATAATTCAGTTGGTCATTTTAAAAATATAGGAACTTTCATTCTACTTCAAAGAGATGTTATGATAGAAAATAAAAAAACACATATTAAAAGAACTTTGTGACATAAATATTCTATAGAAATGCTTGGTTTATGTCATTCTTATCATAACTTTAAGTTACACTATTATCTTGGCTTCTTATAAATTGCCTTAGTGGTCACTGTAATAATAAGGAATTTTTAGAATGGATATCCTTAGAGAACATGAAAGATACTAATTTTCTAGCCTGCTCTAAATCCTAAGGCTAGACTACAACTTCTTTATATAACAGGCATGACTAGAGGAAAACCCATCCTTATACTTCGATCCCTATCACATGATGCAAAGCTTTGCTTTCTAGATGATCATTGTAAAGTGCTGCATGCTCATGGACCAGAGGTTTGTCAATTTTCAAAGACGAGAAGTTCCAGATGCAAGAGGTTTAAATGGTAGGATTTATTGAAATCAACATTAATACTGTATTTTCCTTGCAGTTAAATAATACTGTATTTTCCTTGACATCAGAGATGATATTTATTGCCCAAGGTAAACATGAATGGTTTAGACCAGAACTCTTTATTGTGCCTGATAAATAACATGAAAACACATTTGTTTTACAGCACATACTGTAAAACATATCCAAATACCCAAGAACTTTAGTTTTAAATATTAGGAAGCAGATGAATAATATGCATATGAATAATATGAGTTTCTGTATATTGTTTTCACTCATAGATCAATATTTTAGATGCTCAAGAACGACTCTTGGATATGTGGGCGCATAAATGACACTGGCGGGGTTTGAATTACAATCCTCAGAGCTGATGATTGCAGAAGGTTCCATGGTAAAGGCAAACAAAGGTTACAAACAAAATTGAGATTTGCTACCAGCTGACTTTAAGTCAGGGGGATTATTTTAGATCATCTAGGTGGAACCTACTTAATCGCAATGGCCCTCAAAAATGGAAGGAAAAGAAAGACAGAGGAGGGAGGCCTAACAGTGTGAAGCGAGGACTGGATATCTTATTCCCAGCTTTGGAGACAGAGGGAGAGGCTCTAAGCCAGGCAACTCTTGGAGTTCACAGAAGCTGGAAAGGGCAAAGCAACAGCACCTCCTGTCAGGCCATGGTGGCGCACGCCTTTAATCCCAGCACTCGGGAGGCAGAGGCAGGTGGATCTCTGTGAGTTTGAGCCAGCCTGGTCTGCAGAGTGAGTTCCAGGACAGGGCTGTTACACAGAGAAACCCTGTTTCAGAAAAACAAAACAAAACAAACAAGAACAACAATATAAACTATCACCTCCTGTAGAGTTTCCAAGAAGGAAAGCAACTTCATAGACACCAACCAGACCTTTGCTGACTTCCCTATAAAAAGGGTTGTCTTAAGATGCTGACTTTGTGGTACCTTATAATGGTGACCATAGAAAACTATTACAGAAATTTACATGGATTTCTAATAATAAGAGAATTGAAATCATTTATTACCGTTTCTTTGAAATCAATTGTTATGCCAGTTTTTTTAAAAAATTGTATTTTATATGCTATATTTATTAGGAAGAAAACTGTCTTATTTGCCACCTTACTGAACCTTACATGTTTCAGAAATTGCTTTATCCTAAATTGTTGATGTTGCTGGAGAAGACATTTATTCTGCTTCTAGGTGACACATTCTTGCAATGAGAACACCAGAAAATTCACCACAAACACAGTTTTGATCGACTTCCATCAAAGTGGCAGAGGACAAAATCAACACATAAAAATCAGTAGTTTTCTATACACTAAAACCAAACTTGCTCACAAGATCAGGAAAGAACAAAAATAACCCTCACAAAACATTCTAGTCACAGTATCCTTAAACCAACAAAACAGCAAAACAAAACAAAAACATAGGGAAAAAATCTAACCAAGGAGACCAAAGAGCTCCACAATGAAAGTGTGAAGACACTGAAGAGTGAATTGAAGAGGATGCAAGATGGGAAAAAAAATCCAAAATCCTCAGGAGTTGGCAGAATTGACACTGTAAAAACGGCTGTGTTACTGAAAGTGATCTACAGATTCAGTGAAATTCCAATGACAGTCTCCACAGAATTAGAAAATAAAACAACTCTGAAATTCATATGGAAGGTAAAAGATCCTGAATAGTCAGTATAATCCTAAACAGAAAAAGCAATGCCGGAATTATCACAATATTGATCTCAAATAATCCTGCCAAGTCACAGTAACAAAACCAGAATGGTACAAAGATACATGTGTAGATTAGACAGGACGAGAATGGTACAAAGATACATGTGTAGATTAGACGAGAACAGAGGCTCAGGACAAAGCCACACAAGAACAACCACCTGAATTTTGCAAAGTTCCCCAAACCTATACTAAGGCACAGTGATTTCTTCAGGCACTGATGCTGCGGAAACTGGATATCCACACATAGAAGAATAAAGTTTTGTCTTTATTTCTTACCCTGTAATACAACTCAACTCAAAATGGATCAAATACCTTACTGTAAGGTCTAAAACTCGAACCTGACAAAACAAAAGACAAGGGAGGCGTCTCAGGATATAAACCCAGGGCTTTTTGTAAAGAACCCAACAGCACAGGAACTGATAAATGTGATTGCGTTTATCTACTTACCATCTATCTACTATCATCTATCTATCTATCTATCTATCTATCTATCTATCTATCTATCTATCATCTATCTATTTACTATCATCTATCTATTTTATTTATCATCTATCTATCATCTATCTATCTATCTATCTATCTATCTATCTACTATCATCTATCTATTTATCATCTATCTATCTATCTATCTATCTATCTATCTATCTATCTATCTATCTATCTATCATCTATCTATTTATCATCTATCTATCTATCTACTCTCCATCTACCATCTATCTATCTATTTATCTATCTATCTATCTACTATTATCTACTTATCATCTATGTATGTATGTATGTATGAATCTATCATCTATCTATTTATCATCCATCTATCTATCCATCTACTATCTATCTATCTATCTATCTATCTATCTATCTATCTATCTATCTATCTAATCTCTCTTCTATCATCTATCTATCTATTTATTCATTGCCACATAAATGTGATATGAAAGTAGAAGAGGCCATGTGGGAGGAGAGGCCTTAAAGAGAGAGGTAAGGAGAATAAGAGAGTATAGTGGGGGAAAGACTAAAATATATTCTCTTCCACACACAGAACCTAAATTTAAATATACATATTCATACACAATACATTCGTGTGTGACAAGAAAGCAGAAGGTTATGTGGGTAGATGAGGAAGCATGTTTTAGGGTGGGGAAGGCAATGGGAGGCGCATAAACATACAATGATATATGTATAAAATGTCATAACAAAACTCATTTTCACACCAATTGAAAGTTAAAAAATGATTGTAAACCTCTGATTTTATGAGATACACTCATCTTTTTTCCTACTAGACCTACTCTGTCCATTTTCTGCATTTAGTTCCTCTAAGAACTGTGAGTCCATTGTTCAGTCTTCTCTATGCCTCCAGAGACGTTTTAGATAAAAAGATGGCTTCTCTACACTTGTTTAGAATTAACATAAGTAAAATAAGTAAATAAGTCTACCTACTTCTCAGAACTAAGTACAATCTTTTTTCATGTATTTCATCATGTGTTGATACTCCTCAACTTATGATGTGATTATATTGTGATAAATCGCTGTAATTCAAAAATGCATTTGAAACCCTTAACCTATATCATAGCTTACTTAGCAAATATCAAATCTATTCAGAACACTTAGCCGGTGTTTGGATGGAACCATCAGTCTTAGTTAGGGCTACTATTGCTGTGATAAAACACCATAACCAAAAGCAACTTGGGAGAAGGGGGTTTATTTGAGCTTACAGTTTATAGTTCATAACTGAAGGAAGTCAAGGCAGGAACTCAAGAGGAACCTGAGGGTAGGAACTGACACATGAGTCATGGAGAAACACTGCTTAATGACACACTTCTTATGGCTTGCTCAGCCTACTTTCTTGCAGCACCCAGAATCACCAGTCTGGGAATGGCACCACCAGATGTGAGTTTGGCCCTCTTACATCAATAATCAATCAAAAAAAGTATAGAAAAGACTTTCCCACAGGCCAGTCTTGTAGAAATGTTTTCTCAGTGGAAGTTCCCATTCTCCCATATGACTCTACCTTGTGTCAATTTGACATAAAATTTGTTGAATAGGTCATGTTATTTCCTTAAAATACTATACTGAAAATGAAACAAAACAAAACAACAAAATGCTCTAGAATGGCTCTACAGAAATGTTCTCCCACCATCATAAGACCAAAACAGAACAACAATCTTGTGTTCAGGGATCAACTTGTGCTCATTGTCACATACTATGGTGTCATTGTCCCCACTTCAAGGACTCAGAAGCAGTTACAGGCACTTTCTACTTTGTTGCAGGTCAAAGGTGCAGAATCAGTTGTATTTTGCTTTGATGTCCTTGATGATTCTTTCACTCTTGTGGTCTTTTAGAGCTTACTTTAACAGAGTTTAATAGTAAACCAAATCAATAGTGGGTAAGAATAAATGAGAATCAAACAATTTTGATGGTAAAAACGCCAATCATTTTGATCCTTTGAAAAATCAATAATAATGGGACTATGGTTTTATATAAAATCATTTTATGTCCCAATATTTCTTGACTGTGAGGATAAAAAATAACTTTTGAAGTCAAATTCTCTTGAATTCCACCCAGATATACAATTAGATACAAACACATAAATCCTGTTCTTACACTACCTCATGAAAGCTTGAAAAATTTGCTCATTATATTGTTGCAAAATGACTGAACAATTTTATCTTTTGATTACTCATCCCTTTGACATTTAAAGATAATGTTTATGTTGGTTTCTAGGCATTCACTATTATGAAAGTTACTCAGTGGTGCTATCTATAAACGGCAAAAGCTCAGAGCAACAGATAAACATCCTCACCAACTCTTAATTTAATGCTAATAATATTTAAATCCAGCTCTTTTTAGACTGAATCTGCTTTAAAACTACATTTGATTTCAATAGCTTATATGAATCATTTTATTAGTGATTTAATAGCAAAAAAGGAAAACTGATTGAGTATTGGAGGCTGCTACATTTGCTCATGTCTTTAGTGATAGAGGAGGGAACTAGACAGAGGAACCTTTATATATACATGATGGGGCACTTTCTGTTTTATACTGTACAGTGAAGCCTGCATGGGCATGTTATTAATAGCCCGAACACACTGTTAATGACTTGCTGTTTCTCACTTAATTCTCCAACCCAGGTGGCCCTGGAGGAGTATAAGGCTTGATTTTGGCAGCTACTAACTAAATTCGGGCTTTCAAGAAATGCTTGAGCCCAGACGTCTTGAGAATGTGAAAAAGATAATAACAAAAATGTCATAGACATCACAAGTCCGGAAACATGGCTGACTGCCTGACTGCAAGGCCGGGACTAGGCATGAGAATGATTGGCTGCCTTTGCCTTCCCTTCCTATGTAACCTGCTGGATAGAGATGAGATCTAAGGCATGCCTTGGTCTTTCCTTAGGGCTTGAACTGGCTTTCTTTATACATTGCCAGCTCTCTAAATAAAGCAATTAAATTAAATTAATTAAAGATCTAATTCTTTTCTCTACTTATTTGTGTTTGCGGTAACAGACAGAATTGATGTGGGAGTCCCCTCTGTATGCTGTGATTACCATTAATGAATAAAGAAACTGCTTTGGACCTATAGCAGGGCAGAACTTAGGTAGGCAGGGAAAACTAAGCTGAACGCTGGGAGAGAGTAGGTGGAGTCAGAGAGAAGCCATGTAGCCCCTCCAGAGACAGATGCTGGAACTTTAACTGGTAAGCCACAACCACATGATGATACACAGATTAATAGAAATGGGTTAAATTATTGTGTAAGAGTTAGTCAATAAGAAGATAGAGCTAATGGGCCAAGCAGTGATTTAAATAATATGGTTTCTGTGTGATTATTTTAGTTCTGGGCGGCTGGGACAAACAAGTGGCCCCTCCTCCAACAAAGCATGGACTTCAGTGTTCTGGTTATGTCAGGGTGGCCAACAGATTCTTATCAGCAAACGATGTTTTCAGAGCTCACATTGACCTCCCAGAGGTCACTGCTATGTCTTTAAATGTCAGTCTGAGCAGGTGAAAGGCATCCCCAGTTCAGCTTACCATGAGGGGCAATCTGTGTGTGGGGGGAGATCCCATTTTACTGTTATTTTTGTTGGCTATTAGTGCATCTGGTATTTTCAAAGCTTGTATGACTTGGGAAAGAATGCTTCCCCAGATCACAAGGGCTCTGGGATTCTTATGAAAATTGCTATAGTCACAAGAATCACAATGTACAACTGAACCCTGCTGTGTCATGGTTTGAATAAAACCTATCTGTTCATGTGAAGAATAATGAAGGTTTTCCATGTTTGTTTTCTCTCACACAAAAAGTACCTATTTAAAACAACTTATTTAAATAATGCTATTTTCCTGTTTAGAAACATCTTCTTTTCTTCTGGCTTAATTAGGAGACACACAAGACAAGAACATTTTACAGGATACTTGTAGCTGGTCCTCCATAAGACTGGTGCTCATGAAAAAGGCATCTGAGTATGTAACAGGTCAGGGACCAGAGAGGTGGGACTGGGTAGACACAGTGCAAAACTAACACACTAGGATCTTCTCATATATAACTGCATACCACACTGATTCTACTTCTGAACATAGTTAATAACTGCTAGATTTTTTATATTGAAATTACAGGGGAGGTTTTACTGACCTCAAATTCTTTTGAATGGCATTTTCATTTTCAATCTGGTGTGATTGCTGCTCTATCCATAATAACCAGAAACTGGAAACAGCCTTGATGTTTCTCAAGAGAAGAATGATATATAAAATGTGGCACATTTATACAATGGAGTATTTACTCGGGTGTTAAAAAATGACATCATGAGCTAGGTTGTGGTGGTGCACGCCTTTAATCCCAGCTTTTTGGAGGCAAAGTAGGCAGATTTCTGTGAGTTTGAGGCCAGGCTGGTCTACAGAGGGAGTTCCAGCACAGGCTCCAAAGCAACAGAGAGAAAATAAAGCAAAACAAAAACAAATAAACAAAAAACATTCGTACATTGTGATTCTTGTGACTATAGCAATTTTCATAAGAATCACAGAGCCCTTGTGATCTGGGGAAGCATTCTTTCCCAAGTCATACCAGCTTTGAAAATACCAGATGCATCAGTATTATAAAATTTGCAGTCAAATAGATGGAACTAGAAAAAAAATCATCTTGAATGAGTTACTCCAGATCCAGAAAGCTAAATATGATATGCAATCACTTTTAAGTGGATATTAACCATTAAAAAATAAGCAACCTACAATCGGTAGACCTAGAGAAGCAGATATAGGGGAAGGGAGTAGGGTGGACACAAGGATCTTCCTGGAAGAGGGAAATACAATAGACTTTACAGGTATTCTGGGGGGTGAGTGGGAATGGGAACTGGAGGCTCAAGCAGGGAGTGAGAAGGTAGTTAGGGTTAAGAAAGGGAATGTAGGGAGAGAAGGCTGAAACTGAGGAGCATTTGAGGGATGACATCCAAACCTCATGTAGTGGAAACGTCCTAAAACATATGAAGGTGACCCAATGAGGTCCCCCAATAAGGAGGGAGATGAGACCCCTACAGGCCATCTCCTGGCCACAAATGAAGCTTCCAGTAGGGACTTGGTTACATTCAGTTTGAGTTGTTGACCAAGGAGGTGCCATGGAAATCCTCAAACAACCCAAGCTGTTGCTAAAATGTTCTCTACAAACTGACTGCAGGGGCTCCACATGACTCATTGAACTTGGAGAAGTAGAGTTGGTGCCTACGTGGAGTTTTCACCCCTGTTCTGGCGTCTTTGGTGTGAGAATGTACTCTGCAGGCTGCCAAAGGAGAAGCACAAACACCAACCCAGCCGAAAATCCTTTGACCTACAATCTATTCTCATTGCAAGATATGCTAGAACAACGGTGGCACAAAACTTGTGGGAGGAATAATCAATAGCTGATTTGAGTACTGTCCATTCCACTAATGCCCAACATGGCTTTGCGATCCAGAACGAGATAGTTCAGAGACCTATCATAAAACCCAACACTACTACTGGTCTAAAAAAGTCAATAAAATGACTACCAACAATGTTCTGCTATACTAATAGATCATGCCTTATTCAGTCATTCTCAGAGAAGCTTCCTTGTTGCAGAAAATGGGAATAGATGCAGAAATCTACAGTCAGACATTTTCTGGAGAGAAGGTCCTTGAGACACACACCTCTGAAAGAGAGGGTCTCTATGAATCCCTCCCCTTAGAGGTCCTGCAGAAGAGGAGGTGTAAAGAGTGTAAGAGTCGGGATAAATCCTGGTGCCACTGCCAGTGGCCCAGCAGTCTGTTCCAGCCATGCAACTGTCATCCACATTTAGAGGGTCTAGTTTGAACCTATGCTGGTTCTTTCCCTGTCCGGCTGCAGTTGGTGAGCTCCCATTTGCGCTGGTAAACTGTTTCAGTGGGTGAGCCCATCATGGTCTTGACATCTTTGCTCATATTCTCACTTTTCCCACTCTTCAACTGGACTTTGGGAGCTCAGCCCAGTGCTCCGCTGTGGGTCTCTGCCTCTGTTTTTGTCAGTTGCTGGATGAAGGTTCTATGGTGACATTTAAGATATTCATCAATCTGACTACAGGGCAAGGCCAGTTCAGGCACTCTCTCCTCTATTACTTAGGGTCTTACCTGGGGTCATCTTTGTGGATTCCTGGGAATTTCTCTAGTGCCATGTTTCTTGCTAGCCCCATATGGCTTCCCCAATCAAAATATCTCTTTCCTTGTTCTCATTTCTGTCCTTCTTCCATCTTGACTATCCTGTTCCCTCAAGTTCTTCTCCCCCCTCTCCTTCTCCCCCTCCTCTTACCTTTCCACCCTCCTTTCTCCCCTCACTGCCCATGCTCCCAATTTTGTCAGGCGATCTTGTCTAATTTGACTTTCTAGGTGTATCTATGTATGTTTTTCTTAGGGTTCACCTTGTAATGTAGCTTCTCTAGGATCATGAACTATAGGCTCAATATCCTTTGCTTTATAGCTAGCATCCACTTATGAGTGAATACATACCATGATCATCTTTCTGGGTCTGGGTTACCTCACTCAGGATGGTTTTTGCTCAGCCTGGATATAGAATGGAGGACCTTGGACCTTAACCAAAGCAATGTGCCTTACCCTCTCTGAGGAGCAGATGGGTGTGGGGTGGGGGAGTAGTTGGAGGGAATGGGAGGAAGGGAAGGAGTGGCAACTGGGATTGATATGTAAAATGAAAACAGATAGTTTGTTTCATTTTTTTAAATAAAAAATTATAAAAACAGACAATCAAACAAACAAAAAGATAAGATCTTGGAGTCAGACTTCCTGAATCCAAATTTTGGTTCCACTGAATAACAACTGTACAAACCTGATTGTCCATATACAAAACCAGAGAAATTTGAACTATTTTCTGGTGGTATTTTGCAAGGCTCACATGTTAATGTATATAAAGGGCTTAAAATAATACACAGCACATAATGAAAGCTTGCTAAACAATAGTTTATTAAATACCCACTTCACATAGAAATGACTTCTTGGCTTTATTCTCTTGTACTTATCAAGATCTAGAAGTTCATAGAATTCAGGATGAATTCTAACTTTGTAAAATGTGCAGACAAGGTCTTTTGTATTTTTCAAGATATTACTCATTCCTCTAATTATATTTATTAGTTTGAATACATTATAAACTATACAGATATGGGTGGCCTAGATGCCTCAGCAGGCAAAGACATTTGTCCCCAAGCCCAAACCTGTGTTTTGTCCTCAAAACCACAGGGCAGAAGGAAAGAACCACTTTTGAAAATTATGGTCTGACCATGTACCATGTACATGCTTTGACTCACAAAATATATTTATTTGCTATTGGACTGGCCTTACAGAGTAGCTCTGTGGTGGTTTGAATGACATGTTCCCCATAGGTCCTCTGAATCCTCAGTTGGTGGCTGTTTGCGGAGGATTAGGGGGTAGGTATAGCCTTGTAGGAGAGAGTATGTCGCTGTGGGTGGGCTTTGAGGTTTCAGAAGACTCCATGTCATTTTGAGTTCTTCAGATCTGCCCCCTGCTTATGGATCATGCTGTGAGCTCTCCACTTCGCTCTGGAAGCCTGCCACCATGCCTTTCCTCCGTCATCATGACGCTAGCCCTCTGAAACTGTGAGAGCAATACAACACTTTCTTTTAGGAGTTGCCTTAGTCATGGTGTTTTGTGATAGCAATAGGGAAAACATAAAAACAAAGAATGTAAGAGTCAGAGGGCATGGAGGATACCATGAAAACAAGGCCCTCTGAATCAACTGAGCAAAGCTCATAGGAATTCACAGAGACTGAAGCAGGGAGCACAGGGCCCACATGGGTCTACACCAGATCATCTGCATATACATTATAGTTTTTAGCTTAGTACATTTATGGGACTCCTGAGTGTGCGAATGAGTGCATCTCTGATTATTGTGCCTGCTCTTGAGACTCTTTTTCTGTTGGGTTGCTTTGTGTGCCTTCAATATGATGGTTTTTGCTTTATCTTACTATAGTTTATTTTGCCATGTTTTATTGTTATCTCTTAGGAGCCTGTTCTTTTCTAATGAGAGACAGAAAGGGAGTGGATCTAGATGAGGAGGGGAGGGGAGGAATGAGAAAGGAAGGGAAGGAAGAGCTGGAAGGAGCAGAGGGAGAGGAAACTATCGTGAGGATTTACTATATGAGAAAAAAATCTATTTTCAGTAAAAAGGAAAAATGAAGCATTTCAATATCTCTTTGCTTGGTATATATACATTCTTTCCCTACATGTACATGTATCCCTTCTGGTACATGTGCCATAACTGATGAGCCTGCATCACATATACTTCATCATCCCTTGAAGCCTACAGTTTATACTAGGGTTAACTCTTGTGTAGCCGATCTTTGTTTGTACTATCAGCTCCTAAATAATGACATGGAGACTTCTTACTACTTATGAAATCTTGGCCTTACCTTAGGCTTGCTTCCAACTAGCTCTTAAAACTTAGATGAACCCATTTATATTATTCTAAACTCTGTCACATGACTCATTACCTTTGCTCAGTATCATGCTTTCCACTTTTCCCATGTCTGGCTGATGAATTTTCTGCCCTTCAGCTCTTCCCAGAGTTTCTATCTCTGCCCTGAAGTCCAGTCTATCCTCTCCTGCCTAGTTATTGGCCATTCAGAAGGTGCCATTGCAGAGACCCATCTTCACAGTGTACAAAAACATTTTCCTACAACTCTTTTGGTATTGAACACCTTGTGGCTTGACAGATGTTTAAGGATATTTAACCTCTATCACAGTTTCATGTAGAGCATCGTCTCTTTGCTGAAAATCCTGTGCTGTGAGTAGCAATCTCTTGCTCCTTTATAATGTTGGTCTATGACTGTTCCACTAATTCAGATTTTCCATTTATTTACTTGTGTTCCTCTAGGGGCCAGAAATGGCAAAATAGTCATCTGACTGTAATCATCACACGTCTCTCCTCATTCCTCATTGTAATTTTTCTTGGGGGTTTCATACTTTTTCTTTATAGAACTGTTAATGTTGTCAGCTAAATGTGTAGAGTCACCCTCCCAACCTAAGAGGAAGCAACAGGTGATCTAGATCGGTTTTAAAACTGCAGTTATTCATTTTGGGAGTAATGAAATAATGTTTCTCTGCTCTTGTATCTTTGTGTTATAGATGTACTAACATCCATGGGAGCAATCACTGAGAATCCATAATTGTAAGTTAAACCAACAATAAGACTAAAGTTTTTAGTCTCTCTTTCAGTGAAGGATTTTATTGCCTAGTTACCATTTTACAAATAGGTTATGAGGTCAATTCAGGTAACATGTTAACTGTGATCAATAATAATCTTGCATTCCATAGTCTGCCCTTAGTAGAACAGCAGCAGCACCAGGAATGGGACTGCTGGGCTCTGCTCACCATTTCCACTTGGTACTGTAGTTCTTAGTATAAAATGCCTTTCAGTGACCAAGCTGGCAACCTTGTTCTGATTATCTCTTATCAGATAAATTTGCTGATTGAGGTTTTGCTACTAGGTTTTATTAGGTAGTAGGACTGTTGGCTATAGATATGATCAAAGAAATCTATTTGTCTATCTTAGGAGCAATAATGACTCTGCTAAAACACCTTTGAAAGATCAGTATTTGTCATGTATGATCTTTGTGAGAATAGTTGTTGCTTTTGAGAGCTCTATGGAGAATAATTCTGATCCTCTAGAGTATCAGTGTCTGCTACTACCTTAAAAAAAGTCTGTCACACCCTCCATTCTTATTACCACAACAATACGAAGTAAATGACACTCTTTTACTACAGGGGAACTGAAACAGATATAAAGTAACATTTGTAGGAAAATTTTCTTGGTAAACCAAAAGCCTTCATTAGTTGTGATGCTGTTTATACAAAAGTAGCTGAGATAAGGCATGAGAGCTAGATGACCAGAATACGGTTTGAAGGTTAGAGGGCTCTGCTGACCGGCTTAGCTCACTGCGTAATCACTGTGCCTAGACTCCTTGGAGACTTTGCTATGTGTTAGTGCTCACGCTTCAGTATCAAGAAGAGATACAGTTGCATAACTGAGGCTGTCACAGCTGAAATGAGCCTGACTGGAGGCCTGCTTTCCTTATCACCAGAGGCATCCAAGGCAGAAAAGCGACCACTCGTTAGGCGCTATATAAGTATTCATAGCCATAAAGTAAAATTAACAGACACAACCGCTGCATGTCTTTTTGAGATTCTTTTTTTTTTTCTGGTCAGAAATAGTAGAACTTTGTAAGACAAGTTAACACTCAAGCAATAACTTCGAGTATTAAGACAAGAACCATTCAGAACTTCTTTTGTTTGGTGCATAGCTTAAGTTTCTGTCCCATAATTCTTTGGACACTTGTTTAGTTAAATATATACACTTTAATTTCAAAATAATTGGGGAACTTTTATGATCAGAAAACCTACTCTAAATTATTTCACTCATTTTTTCATTTATTAAGACTGCTTAGTATGAAAGCTTGCCTTGTCAATGTTTCACATTTACTTAAAAAGAATGTATATTCTGTTGTTAAAGAATAAATTATATTTGACATGGAGCCATATCACATTTGCATGTAATATTGTGCTTATTAGTCATAGGTCACCTAGTATGAGTATTGCTGAGTAGAATATTTTGAGTCTTTCATAAATTTAATATATTTCTTTTTAAATGTTAAGACACAACTCTTTATTCAATACCATGTAGCTTTTATCTGGAAATATCCAAGGAAGCAGCATTACAGTGGAATTTCTGAGGTAAGTACACAGGGATACTAGTTTGTTCCCAGACTTTAGTATGTTCATAGTGGTTTAGTTCGCAAGTACAGCTAAATTTTCAGTAGAAACATTTCTTTTAATCAGTCAGGGAAAAAGCTAGAGCTATGTGCTTCGAAACATGGTGAAGCCTTAACTTCTGGAATTAATAGGAGAGAGTATCTTAGTGATTGTATACATCAACACAAGCCATAAAATACAGTTTAAATGGAACTATTCTCTGGGGGAGAAGACTGAAAGAAATTATGAAAAGGTTTTCTGTTTTATTTCATGATAAGTGTACAAGTTACATAGATGTTATCCTAGCTAGTTTTTTTTTTTTTTGTCTACTTAGCACAAGATGGGGTCATCTGGGAAGAAGGTACCTTAATTTAGGAAACGCCTCCATCCAACCAGATTGTAGGCAAGTCTGTGGGGCATTTTCTTGATTGTTTATTGATGTGAGCAGGCTCAGACCATTCTGGGCAGTACTGCCCATGAGTGGGTGGTCCTGGGCTGTATAAGAGAGCAGGCTGTCAGAGAAAGCAAGCCAATTAGCAGCTCTCCTCTTCAGTCTCTGCTTCAGTTTCTTCCCCAGGTTCTTGCCTTGAGTTCCTGTCCAGACTGCCGTTAATGGTGGATTATAACTGTGAGCTAAAATACACCCTTTCCTCCACAATTTTCTTTTGGCCGTAGTGTTTTATCAAAGCCTAGATACCTAATTAAGACAGATGTGTATATTTTATACACTTTTCTCTCAAGTGTTAAAGTGGTGCACATAGGGTTTCTTTAAAATACTTCAGCAGTCATGTCCAGCCTACACTTTAGGTTGGATAAGTTGTACAGAGAAAATTGTAAACTTACTCAAAATATTGTGAGATTTTTTTCTGACTTTTTTTTCTGTAACTCAACTTCACAGTTCTCATTCAGGAACTTTGTAGATGACAATGTTTGTTTACCAAGACAAAAGGTTGGAAACCACTGGAAGAAAAAATATGTATTGTGAAATTTGTGGCATGTATAGAATTTCTTTCATGTCATTTAATTAATTAAGTTAACAATATATTTGTATTTAAAACGTTTTTACTTCAGAAAAAAACAAAAATTATTAATATGCATGTTCAAACCTTAGTGTGTTCACTGGCTAAAGAGTTTATTAAACATTTAGATTATCGTATTTCACTGGTAAATCAAGTCTGAGCTAAAATTTAAGGACTTGCTTGTGCCACATCCATTCCAAGAGTTTTCTGTGAAGATCCTGTAGTTGACATTCATGCCCAAGAAATAATGGACAAACGAGTCACCCCAGGCATGTTAGGGTTCCGATAGTTGGGGAAGACTTTTTCAAAGAAGTAAGGACTTAAGATAAACACCACTGAGTAAAGACACCCTAGGATGTAGCTCACTTGTAGAGTGGCTGCCTAACATGTCAAGACTCTTGTGTCAATCCTGGCACCAGAAGAAGAAATAGTAATCTCCACCAGGGTTAAATAACAAGTGCACAGTTGCACTCACTTTGTAGCAAAATGTGAACTTACCTAAAACTTCCAAGATGTAAAGATTTTAGAAAATTTCCAAGTTTCATTCCTATCATTATTTGATGTTTAGCATGTTTTTAAAAAGTTACTGACCCATGTGTAATTATCGAAATCCTTTTAAAAATCTCATTCTCTTAAAAAGAAAGTAGCAAGAAATGAATAAATAACCAAGAAATATTTTTTAACATTCAAATGAAAGCTAGTTGAAGAGAGGAATTGAGTATTGCAAGACATGTCATCACAATTCAAGGAAATAGCTAGCTGTGCACTAATCTCTCCCACAGCCTTCACATAGAGATAACAGACAAGATAAGACATGATTTTTGTTTCTAAAAAGGACTGTTACTAACAGTGCAGTGTAAGCTTGTAGGTATTCTAAACTACCATAAAGTGATGAATTGAATTTATACCAATTTGTTTAGAATGTGGGTATGGATAGAAACATAAATTGTGGCATATATAGAGTAAACTTTGGAGTAGGTATGTCCCATGCAGTTAACTTTGGAGTAGATATATCTTGTGCTAAAACCTGAAAGATAGTTTCAGTATCAGGTTGGATCATGGGTGAGGGGGTTGTGGGAACTGTCAAAGATCATTACTTTGATTCCATAGGTAGACACTTGAAACCTCCAGGGTTGCTGTGTGATCACTAACTGCCTAAAAGCAGAGCTTCATGAGCCAAGGACCACCTAACATAAACCCCAGTACCAAGATGAGAAGCTTTCTCTTGGGTTATTGGCCAAGGCTGTCTTAGAGACTCTCAAAACATACAGCACGTTGCTGTTACCACTGGTATCCCCAAGGGGTAGAAACTAAGTCCCTATTGCTGAAGACACCATACAATTCAGAAATTGGGCCCAGAGACTCCTGAGCTGGAACTGACCTGAATGTCCTATCCCTGGATATTGACTGTCTTGGTACCATGCAAGCTTCCAAAGGAGGAAGGAAACCAAAAGTCCTACCTGGCTATGATGCCTATGAGCCACACTAACAACCATCATAACCCTATGGTAGCTTAATGTCACACCTATCTCGGCAATAACTAACAGTGCTGTGGGAGCTATTTCCGCTCCTTCAGCCAATAGCCTTTAAGATACCAGCCCACTGGGGTGTGGTCTCTTTAGTTTTAAAAAAGCAGCGAAAGCCGTGTGCTTGCTCTCTTGCTTCCAGCTGTTAGACTTCGTTCCTGATCGTGCAGAGGGCTGTTGTCTGGGACAGTGATCTGTAGGTTTTTTCCCTTTAAGTAAATAACAATTTTATTAATCACAATTCCATACTGGTGTGGGATTGTTTTATGACTTACGCCTTCATCTGCCGCCCAACATTTGGTTTTAAACCCCGCTCCCCCTGGCTCGGCTGCCTGCCGCCAGCTTGGCTTGGCATGAGCCCTCCCTCAGCCACCTCCCCACGTGGATTTAAACTCCACATCTCCTGGGCTCCACGGGCCCAGACAGTCTCTGCCTGCCTGGTTTGCTCTTTTCTGAGCGCTTTTTAAATCCTCCTTGCAGCGCAGTGCTTAAGTGCTAGTGGTTGCTGAATGCTGCAACCCCTTGGGGAGATTCTTTGTTACATGGAGCATACGTGGCTTCCAGGTTGCTGTTAATTACCCCTGGATTCTGGGTTTCTGGTTCCGTGTGTGGAACTGATTTAATTACATTTACTTTGTTGAACAACTCATATTTCCCAGTTTTTAACAAATACTAAGGCAGACACTGAAACGGGACCCTGTTTCTGTCATCTTTACATTGGTTCTTCGTGACTCGGCAACAGCACCACCTGCTGGATAATAGGTAATATGGCAGTTTTCATTTCCATTGCAACTTTTACTGCTTTCTTTACTAATACAATAGATTATATCATGCGAGGTTTATATGACTATGGGGATACCTCAATATATTGGTTACTAGGTTTCAGTTTTCTTCTCCATATTCTATCATTAAGGAAGAATATGGCACTCCTAAGAACAATACAATCTTTATGGACTAATAATGAATGGCTAGTTGAAAGGATTAAAAGTATTAAAAATCAGAGGTTATCTGAACAACTGGATATCATGATAGGCAAAATTGATTCCATATCCAAGGGTATTAGGAAGTTACCTGAAAGGGTTTATACTGTTGAATTTGACATACAGAAGTTATCACAAAGTTTTGATAAGGTAACAGACAGAATGTAACTCCAGGATGGCAATTTACATGATATCCAAGAAAAGTTCAAGGAGGACATGTTATCTTTGATGGGAAAAATTAAAACCTTGGTATTACAGGTACAGAATGGGGACCAAAAAATTGATACCTTAGTGAAATCACTAAAATCATATGCAGGTCATGAGATTCAGGCTTTACCAGAGATAATGATAAAAAGATTTGAAATGATTGAGGAAACTATTGGAACTGGTGAACAGAGTAAGAAGGCACAAGGACAGGATACAACATCACCACCGGCTGTCAGAACTGGTTTACTCAGGGTTTTAGTGTCATACCCTGTAATTTACTCTAACAAAGCATCAACATCTAAAGGCTCAAAGGGAGCCAAAGAAGGTAGATGGATACCAATAGGAATGAATGATCTAAAAGAAATTAAGCAAGTTGTTGTTAATTATGGCTTGCACTCTGTATTAGTAAGGAAATGATAAGGACTTGGGCTTCTAATATCAGAGCTACCCCCCATGATTTCTCTCGGTTAGTGTCCGCAGTATTGGATGATGGACCTTCCTTGATGTTTGGAATTTATTTCAGAGAAGAATCCAAACATATGGAACAGCAAGGAAGAGCAAAAGGTGTAGAGGTTTCCCAAGACCAAATTCTTGGTGTAGGAGAGCATGCTGATCCACAGGTTCAAGCTCTTTACGACAAAGAAGTATTGTCCCTATGACACGAAATAGCCTTAAATGCTTGGGATAGGATACAAGAGCCAGGAAAAAGAGTCGAATCATACACCAGGGTTAGACAGGGACAGAGAACCCTTTACTAACTTTTTGCAAAGATAAATTAGGGCTCTGCAAATAGGAGTAACAGACCCAGAAGCTAGACGAATAATTATTGAATCTCTGGCTTTCGAAAATACAAACTTAGAATGTAAAAAGATAATTGGGCCTTTAAGATATAGATCAGCACCTATGGATGAATGGATTCAGCATATGAAGAATGTTGAGACGTTTGGCTATAATGATGAATCTTGGGTAGGTGAAGCAATTTCCAAAGCAATGAGGAGTCATCAAACTGCCAAATGTTTTAATTTTGGTAAATTAGGACATCTCAAAAGGGATTTCAGGCAAGGAATTTCTAGGAATAATATCTCCTCTGGAAATAACAAAAATAGGAGACCTCGGCCTTCAGGTATATGTAGGAGGTGTGGTAAAGGCCGACATTGAACCAATGAATGCAGGCCAACAGCAGACAAGGCAAACCAGCACCATCAGGAAACCCCTTGAGGGGCCTCTCGCAGGCCCCCAAGCCAAAAGTGGCCCAGTCATTCCCAGTTACAGTGGAGAATGTGTCCCACCAAGAAAATTAAAAAATCCAATGCCTGCTGTAAAAAGCAATACAGGTCTAAATGATGGGTTAAATGTGGAGGATGAGTCAAAACATCCAGTAGGACAGAGTAAACATATATTTTGGCAGACTTCTATTAATGATCTAAGACCAAAGCTAAGAGTCTCTATAAATGGCATCTTTGTTGAAGGCTTATTAGACATGGGTGCGGATGTAAGTATCATTACTCCAGAATCATGGCATCTGAATTGGCCTCTTCAAGAGGTAGATGTTCAGTTTCTGGGAATTGGAACCCTATCTTGTGTAAAACAAAGCATGAGATAGGTTGAATGCATAGGGTCTGAAGGGCAAATAGGAAGACTAAGGCCATATATAGCCAATATAGCAATAAATTTATGGGGCCGTGACCTGCTACAGCAATGGAATACCCAGATTAACATTCCCAGGAACTCATAATTCTGGGAAGGATATAATGAGGTATTATGGTAAAAGGTCACTGGCCATTCAGGCTGTACAAGAACATACAGCAACAAGCAAACATTTAGAGGCACCAACAGCCTTACCTTTAAAATGGTTAACTGAGAAGCCAATATGGATCAAACAGTGGCCTCTAGCTGAAGATAAATTACAGGCTTTGGACAGCTGGTATGAGAGCAAGTAGATGCTCACCATATTGAAGAATCAACCAGCCCTTGGAATTCTCCTGTGTTTGTTGTAAAAAAGAAATCTGGCAAATGGAGAATGGTGACAGATCTAAGAGCTGTCAACAAGGTAATTCAACCTATGGGTCCTCTACAATCTGGAATTCCTCTGCCCTCTCTATTACCAAAAGGATGGCCTCTTATAGTTATTGATTTGAAAGATTTTTTTTTCACTATACCTTTACAAGAAAAGGATAGAGAAAAATTTGCCTTCACGGTGCCTACTTATAATAATTCTCAGCCTACTAGGAGATATCAATGGACTATCCTCCCACAGGGGATGCTCAATAGTCTCACATTGTGTCAATATTTTGTAAGTCAGCCATTGGAAATAATTCATAAACAATTTCCTAAGTCTATAATTTACCATTACATGGATGACATTTTGTTGTCTGATTCATATAAAGATACTTTAGAAAGGATGTTTGAAGAAGTA
Organism: Ondatra zibethicus; assembly: GCA_004026605.1. Classification (NCBI taxonomy): domain Eukaryota; kingdom Metazoa; phylum Chordata; class Mammalia; order Rodentia; family Cricetidae; genus Ondatra; species Ondatra zibethicus. Next base: position 25,608 of record PVIU01018895.1, read on the forward strand.
AAGAAAGTCTTGCCTAAATGGAGATTACAAATTGCTCCTGAAAAGATTCAAAGAGGAGATTCTGTTAATTACCTAGGTTACAGAATAGGTTTACAGAAAATTAGTACACAAAAGGCACAAATTAGGAGAGACTGGTTACAGACTCTTAATGACTTTCAAAGAATGTTAGGAGACATTTCCAGTCTATGACCAGCTGTTGGGATAACACCTGATCTAATAGTTCATTTAAACAAAACCTTAGGTGGTGATAAAGATTTGAATAGTCTCAGAGAATTAAATTCTGAAGCAGAAAAGGAACTGACAATGGTTGAGGAAAAATTACAGGAGGCACATGTGTATAGGGTAAACCCAAATCTTAGATGTATCCTAGTCATATTGCCTTCCAGAATTTCTCCTACAGGGATTTTAATGCAGAGGGAAGATATTATTTTAGAATGGATATTTATACCACATAAACCAAGTAAAAAATTAAAAACTTATGTGGAAAAAGTCTCTGAACTAATTATAAAAGGTAAACTGAGACTTTGTCAACTAGCAGGCACAGACCCAGCAGAAATTATAGTGCCTTTCACTACTGATGAGATAAAAAAGTTATGGGAAGACAATGAACCATGGCAAAGAGCTTGTGCTAATTTTTTGGGAGAAATTAATAGCAACTATCCCAAAAGTGATAGACTTAACTAACCTCATTAAGAGAACTTCTTGGATTCTTCCTCAAATTGTACGTAATGCAACAATAACTGGAGCCCGTACATTTTATACGGATACTAATAAATCAGGGAAGGTAGGTTACAAATCAGACAAATTGAGTAAGGTGGAAAAAAGCACTTATAATTCTGTCCAGAAGGCAGAATTATATGCCATTCTTATGGTGCTAAGGGATTTTAAAGAAGCTCTTAATATAGTTACGGAATCAAAACATGCAGAAAGAGTTATCTTGCATATTGAAACCACTGACTTTATACCAGATGACACAGAATTGACTTCATTGTTTATCCAGGTGCAAGACATAATCAGGAATAGGCTTTGTCCTATGTACATAACACACATCCGATCCCATACGGGTCTGCCAGGTCCTCTAGCACAAGGTAGTGCTGAAATTGATCAATTATTGATTGGAAGCATGTTGCAGGCCTCAGAATTTCATAAAAAACATCACGTCAATAGCAAAGGTTTAAAGAAAGAGTTTTCTATTATATGGAAACAAGCTAAGGAGATTATAAAGAGATGCCCTACTTGCTCTTTCTATAATCAAACACCGTTGCCTGCAGGAAGTAACCCAAAGGGTACTCAAAGGAATGAAATCTGGCAGATGGATATGTTCCACTTTATTGAATTTGGTAAATTAAAATATGTACACCACACCATTGACATGTATTCAGGTTTCCAATGGGCAACTGTCCTGAGCTCAGAAAAGGCTGATTCGGTAATCACACACTTATTGGAAGTTATGGCCATCATGGGTATACCTGCACAAATAAAGACAGACAATGGTCCAGCATATGTATCTAAGAAAATGAAATGCTTTTTTGCTTATTATAATATAAAGCACATTACTGGTATACCAAATAATCCTACAGGTCAGGCAGTTATAGAAAGGTCAAATCGTACAATAAAGGATATTCTGAACAAACAGAAAGGGATGGAAAATACCCCCAGAAATAGATTACATAATGCTTTGTTAACCTTGAATTTTCTTAACGCTAATGAGAAAGGAACAACAGCAGCAGAGAGACATTGGATAATGGAAAAAACTTCTGAATTGAATCAATCGGTATATTTCAAGGATGTGCTGACCTCACAATGGAAACCAGGAGATGTACTATGTTGGGGAAGGGGTTTTGCTCTTGTTTCCACAGGAGATGAAAAATTATGGATACCATCAAAATTAATAAAGATTTGCTTTGAAAAGGAGAAACCTATTAAACAGAGAAATGACAGCTCGTCCACACTGGTGATGACCATACAGGTGGTAAGAAAAGCATTTAGGATGGGGGCAGGGTCCTGTTCTTGTCTTTGCAGCAAAATACTCATCTTCAAAAGTTCAATAAACCCCTGATGTTTGAATGATGACAGGTAGAAAAATAACTATCCAATAAGGATCATCAAGAAAATCAAATATGGTTAGTAAGCCCAAATGATACAATGTATACATTTATATATACAATGAATATATAGAGCTGGTTTTAGAGTTGGAAAACGTCTCTGTCCTTCTTTAAATCCAAGCATGTTGTTAAAAGAAAAAACCCAGAGTTTCTCTCTTATGTCAAGAGCTGTTTGATGTGAGACAGAAAGAAAAAAGTATTTAGAAAATATCTTTGCTCTTCTTCATATCTATTTTTGTCTTTATCATACCTTTCATTGAATATATTTGTCTGTATATGTCTATATAAGTAATGCTTAAGTTTTCCACAATGAACAATGAATTTTCCTCCAGTAATCTTTGAAGTTTCCAGGAAGAAGATGGGGCCCCATAACAACAACTCCACCTGGTTGATATGACGTCATGACACTGATAGCGCTACTACAAGACCTGTTTTGGGTACCAGCTGCACAAGATGGTTCCACTTGGTTCGCTGAAATGGTGCACGGCTTTTACAACGTTTTGGCCAGACTTCCACAAAATACTCAGAGAGTATTTGCAGTCTTACCAGACATTAATCTTGAAATGTAACCATCATTTTACTTTCACAGGATCCCCTAGAAAGAACATTGTCCCCATGACAGCTGGAAGTAATTCTAGAAGACGACATCCCCTCTCCCAGCAAAGTTTGTCCTAAGGCTTAGGGATATCATTTTAGGGGTTGATTATATTGGTATAGGGTTGAGGGCTGGGGGAGGAATTTTATAAGCTCAGGGACCTTTTTGAAAAAAAAAAAGAGGAAAAATTGGATGATGAGATAATAGATTGGTATTTGTGAGTTATTGTTTACAGACAATTATATTGGTATAGATTCTTGTATATTGATACAAAGTTAAATTATATTGAATATTATATGCATGCATGCTTCTGCATCTGTTTAAAACATTTTTTATGTATTGATACATATATATTTACCATATTGCAGTGTACATTTCTGCCTCTGATCAAGATACTTGTACATTGTTTACATTTGGAGGCCATTGTCCTCATTTATTGCAGTTGTTTATTGTCTTAGTCTTTAAGTTAGATAGGTATTAAGAATTATAGATCAATAGTCATCTATGTTTGTCATACTTATAATTAGACTAATCAGGTTCTTTAGATACATAGAGATTATATTCTGTATAGATAGATAATCTTCAACCACTTCAAGAATCTGTGGAACCAGGCATTTAAATAATTTAGGGTTTTGTTGACATGAGACATAATTGTTCCTGGCAGCACCGATCTATTCCTGAGAGAATGTTGAGCACCAAAGACACTCCACTTGGAGCCTGTTTTCTTCTTGGCAAAAACTGGCCTTTGGGCAAAGAAATGCCCATGTCTCAACACTGAAAAGATATAGTATCCAGAAATGGATAAACAGGACTGTCAAATCTTGCCAAGACAGGGTAATATGGTTTTGAAAAATTTCTTGCCTTTGAAAATGGTCTGTCAGTTATTCTAGGCCATAGACAAAGTTGGTTGCTTCAACACTGCAAAATGAGACTTTGGGTGATTGCTCAGGTAGCTAATTGTCTCTGTCATATATCGCTCACTTTGGAAGCTACTTGATTGTACTTCCTGCCTGCTCAAGTAATATTATCTCCCTTCTCAGGCCTTCAATAGGGCTGAAGGTTAGATAATCATAGTTACCATCCTCTTATGATCTAGCCAAGCCATCTCCAATACAAGACTTAGACTCCTTAGGATAGAATGTTTATTAAAACATTTAGCATGTGTTCCTTGCTTAATATTGTTTATGCTGATTGTAATTCTAATCTTATACTTGATATCTGTTCCTGATGTATATTGTTTTGTATTGGGTTTGGAACTCTCTTACTTAAACAAAAGGGGGAGGTGCTGTGGGAGCTACTTCCACTCCTTCAGCCAATAGCCTTTAAGATACCAGGCCACTGGGGTGTGGTCTCTTTAGTTTTAAAACAGCAGTGGTAGCCATGTGCTCAGTCTCTTGCTTCCAGCTGTTAGACTTCATTCCTGATCATGCAGAGGGCTGTTGTCTGGGATGGTGATCTGTAAGTTTTTTCCCTTTAAATAAATAACCATTTTATTAATCACAATTCCATACTGGTGTGGGATTGTTTTATGACTTACGCCTTCATAACAGCTCTATAATTGGACTTAAAACCCTGTCAACAGCAGGAATACCATGCCTGATACTGCAAACCTAAACAACTATTCAGTGCTAGTGAAATCAGAGAGGAGAATCTGCAACCAATAATTCACTAATCTATCTCAGTTACTAACAGCAATCTGTAAACATTTATAATGTTTATCTTTCTGCCCAAGGGTAAGGAGATTTCTCTTTGCAACAACTAGAGACCATTACAAAAAGCCACATCTAATCAAAATGCACTCCCAACAGAAACATTTACAAAACACTCCAGCACCTAAGGCTCAGAGAACACTGTGAAAGAAGGAATGGAAAGATAATAAGAGTGAGATTGTGTCTCCTAGTAACATCAGAAGCTATACTCATAAAACCTCACTGACATGACTGCCCAAATATGAGTTGAACAGGGATGACTCTAGCACGAATAATAAAAACCCAGAGACAGATATTGGGGTTTGAGCTGAAGATCAGAAAACAAATCAGCCAAGCCACTAGAGAGCACTTACCTCTTTGAAATCTCCAGAGTGAAAAGGAGTGAGTTCCTGTCTCATCCTCCCTTATACTCCTCTCTAGTGTTGGCATTAGAGGTGTGCACAACCACTGCCTGGCCTCTCTGACTAACTAGTGTGGTTGCTGGGATTAAAGGTGTGTATTGCTGGCCTGTGTGGCCAACTAGTGTGACTGCTTTGCACTGACCTGTGATACCAGCAAACATGCCAAACTGAACAGACAAAGGCCTACAAAGTCTCAATCTTACCCGAAGAACTACATGCAACTGAGGAAAGATGGGGGCAGGAGAAGGGTTCCTCCTGGGGGAAGAGCACACCGGTTTCCTGTACAATACCAAATGGTCAACACTGAAAACATTATATACAACTAACATGATATGGACTCAACAGGTTATATTTAGGAGTAGATATGTATACACAAATATAGATATGCATACAATAACGATTAGTGAAAAAAGAGGCCATGAATTTGAAAGGAGTGGGGAAGGGTATATGAGAAGGCTTGGAGGGAGGGAAGAGAGAAATGTTATAATTAAATTAGAATCTCAAAAATAAACAAAAAAGTATAGCAGGCTCTGATGCCTACATGCTAAGTCTAAGCTCCTTCAAGGTCCTTAATCTGCCCAGCAGCTCCTCATCATGGGGACTGTTAGCAGAAGTGAGGACAGGAATTAGGAGATTGTTCCATATGACATAGTGCTGTCTCTCACTTAAGGCCCATGTAACTGTTTATGAGTGATATAAAAGAACTTGGAAGCAGTATAATAATGGGATCTAAGTTAGTGAGAACTAAATGCAGATACAAAGGAAAAAGCACAATCTTTCTAGCTTTGCAATTTTACACTGTTGGTGTAAAGTGTGTGTATGAACATGTGTAGTTATTCTGAGTGTGCATATGTATTTTTGTGTTTATGAATTAATGTAGTAGGAGTTATGGGTAAAGATGGTGCATCTGTGCCTGGAAGTATGACTAGGAACTCTAAGTCTTTGTGGACATAAATCATAAAGCCATTGTGGACATAGATGGTAAATCTGTGCATAATTTCAATGCTAATGAGATAAAAGGATCAGAATATAGTACATTGGTTGACAGTTGAACCAAAAGTTGAATTAATATAGAAATATAGTCTAATTAAAGAGCTGTCATATCTCCAGTCAGAAAAATTTCATTATGAATTTGATTGGTTTTAAAAATTTCTGTAGTTCTAATGGACACATATACAATGCAACTCTTATACCTAAGGCTCAGTAAACATTGTGGAATAAGGGGAAGAATAATTACAGGTGCCAAAGGAATAGAAGGCTTTCTGTGAGATAAACCTCCTCACAATGTCAGAAGGAATACCCATGAAGTCTCACCAACATGCCTGTCTAAGCATGAGCTGAACATGGACATGCTAACATGAACTATGAAAAACCCAAGAGGCCTCAACCCTACACAAAGATCTACAGGCAACTAAGCAGGAGAAATAGTCTTTTCTAGGGAAGAGCCCACCAATTGGTTATCCAATACCAAATAGCACTGAAAACAAATATACAAGTAACATTATTCAAACTATATATTTAGGATGTATATTCTAATTATGATATGTATTGGAATATACATCCTAAGTATAAAAATATTAGAATATATTGTCATATATTGGGAATATTAGGATATATTGTGTTATAGTATGTGTGTGTGTATCTTATAACAATTAATAAAAAAGAGACCTTGATTCTGAAAAAGATTGAATAAGGATAGATAGGAAGGTTTGGTTGGAGGAAAGGGAAAGAGGAAATGTAATTATATTAATCTCAAAAAATAAAAGAAATAAAAAATTCTTCATAGATTTAAGTATTTGAAGCAAGAGCATATAACAATAACATTGTATTGGAAAATGTATGTCCTTATCATATGAATGTGCATAAATTTAAATTAATATCTTTTGGAAGATGCTATTAACTATAGAAAAGGCTTTGAAACGTAATACCAGAATATGTATACAAGTTCACATTTAGAAGCATTAAGACTCAAGTAAAGAGAATTATTGTTCTTGAAAAACATTACACAATGGACATTCACAAGCAAAGCTGTTTGGACAAAAGGGTCTATTGCATGACACACTGCAGCTCCAGTGCCGCTGAGAGGAGCGAGGAGGTCATGGGGAGACAAGGAAGACAGGGGAGCTAAGTGGTTTCCTTTGTTGTTGATGTCATTTTTTGTTTGTTTTTCAATTAATATTCTTATTTGTATTGTTTACTTTTATTTTTATTATTTGTTTTTAAAGTTTCCTTTGAGGGGGATGCTACAAGGATTAAGGACAAATATGGAGGGAGTTGGAAATGAATGGAATTGGGGTGTATGATGTGATATTCCCAAAGAATCAAACAAATTATGTTAAAAATATATGGGGAATAAAATAGAAAATATGTTTGAGAAATGCCATAATAAAAACTAATTCTCAGCAAGTTAATAAAAAATAAAAATAAAGAAAAAGTATATAAGCAATGGATGTTTATCAGATGTGTCCCCAAATCAGATATCTTTTGGTTATTGAATAGAGAAACACTATTTTTATCATGTAGAATTTAACCAGTTCCACTGAATTCTCTGTGGGCTCACGGTTCTGTTCTATATTATGCGTATCACAATGAAATTTCTGCCTGAAATGTAATAACACTATTGGAAGTTCATTGTCTATAATTAATGGAAAATGTTTACATTGATGATCTATATTGATTTTTATGATGGCTATTATTGGTTGTCAGCTTGACTACCGCTTGAATTAACTAAAATGCAAATGACTGAGTACAACTGTAAGGGGTTTTTTATCCTTAATTAAATTATTTGAAGTGGGAAGACCCATTTCTAATCTGGATCTTTGCAGTAAAAAGAGAAACCTTTAATCTAGATCTTTTGCGGTGGAAGAGACACCTTTGACCACACCTTTTGCTGGCAGCCCATACAAAAGACATGGATAAAGGAGACACTCTCTTTTTGCCTGCTTGCTCTCATCCTCACTAGCAAGTCCATTCCTTCACTGGCATTAGAACCTACTTCTCCAGGATTCCAGAACACACTGGAGACTAGCTGAGACTTTCAACCTCAAGGACTGAACAACTAGTTGGACCTTCTGCTCATAAATAGCTATTTTTGGATTATTTGGACCACAGCCTATAAAGGGGTTATTCATTTTTCATTAAGTTCTGTTACTCTAGAGAATCCTGACTAATACAGAATTTGGTACCAGAAGTGGTTCTAGAGCAACAAAAGTACAAGGCAATATTTAACTGACATTTAATTTTACAATAGCCCAGAGTTGAGAGACTGAATTTTAAATAGAATGGCCATGGCATTTCATCATAGCAATAGTAACCCTAACTGTAAGTTTCTATAGCTGCTTGTTACTTGTTTGGTAAGAATTGAACTAGAAATTGAAGCAGCTATCCATAATGAAATGTGGGAGACAGAGATCTTGCTATGCTCCTAGCTTTAAAGCAAGCTTCAGTAGAGTTCCAAGGAATTCCTTTCTAAGTAAATCCATATTCCAGTTTTACATTTGCCTTCTGGCTAAAAACTGTTTTGTCTTTCCATGTGGAAAAAGTTGAGAAAATAAAAAAACTTGGCAATGTACATTTTAGTTCTTTTTTGGTGTCATACTCTCTTAGGTGCATCTTACCTACTCTCTTTATTGTCATAAACACTTACCACAGTGAGGAGATACTGACCAGAAGAAAGCCCCCCAGTAACCTATCCTGAGCATCTAGGCCTGATCGTCCTGTACACTTGAGCTATTGACTAGGACCACTTGGCCTCTGACAGGCAGTCAGTTACCACACAGGCAGTTAGTACTAGAGGGTTGAAAAATCTGAGTACTCATTTGTCTATGCTTTAGTTTATCAATGAGTAACATTTGAATACTTTGTCAAAATACTAAGTTTCCTTAGATCAAGAAATTATAAACTACACATTTAACTAGGACATTCAACTAAAGAAAAAGCAATGGTTTTGAGGTACAAATGTGATATCATTATACATGCAGCTAACAATATTTCTATAGAGTAGTGACTCTATTCTTTCATAACCCATATAGAGAAAAAAGATATTCCTTTGAAAATTCTCCATTAATCCCTTTGAAACAAGGTCATGGTATCTAGGGCCATCAGGTACTATTCTGAAACAAAGGGATGAACATTGGTTTGTTTTTTTCTGACTGTTGGTCAGTTTGAATGGTATCCCAATCACCACTTACCTGGCTTCCCCACAAGACGTCAGAATTTTATGAATGGTGATACTGTTGTTGGAGCACAGTCTACTGTTTCATAGCTGTCTTAGTCACTGTCCTGTTATGTGAAGAGAAATTATAACCAAGGAAACTTTTATGAAAGGAAGCATTAATTGGGGGCTTGCGTATAGTTTTAGAGGCTTAGTCCATTATCACTGTGGCAGGGAGCATGCAGGCAGGTGCTGGAGCAGTAGCTGGGAGCTATAGCCTGATCGGTAGGCAGGCAGACAGAAAAAGAGAGATTGGGCTTGGCATGGACTTTTGAAACCCCAAGGCCTACCCCTCAGTGAAACATTTCCTTCCGAAGGGCCATACTGCAATAAGGCCACACCTCCTGATCCTTCTCACCTAACAGTGCTACTCCTTGGTTTCTAAGCATTCAAACCTATGAGCTGTGGGGGACATTCTTATTCAAACCACCAAAACAATAAGGTTTTCTTTTGACAATGAGAAGGAGTGCATTATATACAGTAAGAGGTACAATATATGCATCCATAAACTGCTGACAATTGTTATCTACTATGTACCATGCATAACCGTGTGTAGTTTTTAGTGATGGATAGTGTCACAGAACCCTGAGCAACTCATTATGCTTTGACTATCACTAGATAATAAAATTTCTTTAGTTCAATGATAACCTTAGAGGACCCCTATTGGTTATATGGCCCACTGATGACCAAAGAATTGTTATGTGTCATAGGACATATATGTTATAAATAAGTCTGTATTTTCATGTTACTTTTCTAAGTAATATTTTATTATAAAAAGCAAAGTAAGCCTACATGTATTCTTCATTTTTTAAATGAAGCAGATCCTTTTTCTTGGATAAGTTAAAGAAAGCAGTGATTTCAGAGCAAGAGGGCAAATGGAAAGTGCTCTGGAAATAAGGTTTGAGGACAGAGGCTTTTAGCACTCATTTGTCTAAATGCGTGCCAATATTTGGATTTTTCATGCCCTGAGTTAGTCGAGCACTTCTTAGGACTGATCTTGTTTATCACATCACTGTCAGCCTAAGTAACTTTATTGAGAGGACTGGCTATATTTTAGCATAAACCCACTACAGTCCTTTACCATGCTCCTAAGTACACATTCCCTAACAAGGAAAATTGTCCAATAACTCAATTTATAGGTTATATTTTCTTCTTTTGATGGATTATTTTGTTTCAGGGTACACTTATTCAGTTTACCTTTATTATACACAGCAACATTGCTTTCTGTCCCCATGAAGATTGGTGAACTATGAAAGAGCATGTAGCATTCAAGTTCTCCTTAGGTGGGCATTTTACTGAAAGGAATACAAAGAGTTGACACCAAACAGCAATACAGAGTGAGCAAATGCAGGGCCCCGTTTTGCTGTGGGCAATGCAGTCTGTCCTGCCATCAAGGACTTTAAGTGGTCACTGAGAAGTAGAAGAGCAGGAAACACCATATGCTAAGGGTCTTCTATCACAGCTGCTCTACTGAAAAGCAAATGCTCCCATGGAGTTCCCAGGACTCTGGGGCACCCCAAGACTGTAACTCTGGGTGTGGCCAGGGTTTCTTCAGACACTTTGATCAAAAACAGCACATCGTAATAAACTGACTACACAAGCAGTTTCAAAAACTCAGCTGTCTCCTGTGAAGACACTATAGAGTTTTCTCAACACTGGAAAACAAGGATGTCTCAATATACTTTTATTCTTTAAAAAATACAATCACTGTTTTTCACTCAAACTCTAATGTTCTATCAGAATAATAATTGATAGCAAGCATACTATTGCCATTTTCAGTGATTTATAAATATTTGGTTATTTATGAGTCACAGTATTAATTTCTAAGGTAAATATTGATGGATATAATTGGCATACTATTGCCATTTTCAATGATTTATAAATACTTGGTTATTTATAAGTGCTACAGTATTAATTTCTTGTTTTTCACAAGCTCTTTATTTTCATAAGTAAAACTTTCTCTGATGAGCCTTGATACAGTGTCCCCCTCCCCCTCCCTCCAAGCATTAACAATGATCAGCACTGGGCCCATCTGTGTTTCACTATACTTCACTCCATCCTCCACTCATACACTTTCCCTAACTTTAAATATGTATGTCTAAAGAAGCTAATGGCCACATAAAAACCCAAGACAATGCACAGCGTCATGAGTCAAAAGTGAACGCTATTCCCTCAGTCTTACAAATACTCAGGTGGGACCAACTTTCCCCAGCTGCTTCCTAAGAGCTCACTCCACTAGTGAAGGAGTTTTCCTTTTCAGCACTTCAGAGAGCCATTCTGACAACCTCTTGCCCACATGGCTGCCATAGGAAATCTGTTGTGTATTTTTTTTGTTTGTTTATTTGTTGTGTTTGTTTTTTGACAGGTAAGTGTTTTTCCTCTGGCCATTTTCTTTTTTAAATGTTTTTTGTTTTCATTGAGCTATATATTTTTCTCCATTCCCCTCCCTTTTTCCCCCTTCCTTTCTTCCCTCCCATGATCCCCATGCTCCTAATTTACTTAGGAGATCTTGTCTTTTTCTACTTCCCATGTAGATTAGATCCACGTTTGTCTCTCTTAGGGTCCTCTTTGTTGTCTAGGTTCTCTGGGGTTGTGAATTGTAGGCTGTTTTTTTTTTCTTTTGCTTTATGTGTAAAAGCCACTTATGAGTGAGTACCTATTATATTTGTCTTTCTAGGTCTGGGTTACCTAACTCAATATGATGTTTTCTAGATCCATCCATTTGCCCACAAATTTCGTGTCATTTTTTTCCACTGTGTAGTACTCCGTTGTGTAAATGCACCACATTTTCTTTTTTTGTGTGTTACATTTGTTTGCGCTGTGGAACATTTGTTTAATGATACAAAGATGTTTTTTCCATTCAAAAACATAATTAAATAAATAAAATTTTTTACATTTCTTCCCCTTCTTCCAGTCCCCTCCCGCTACCTCCCACCCCTCCTCCCTCCCCCTTCTTCCTTAAAAGAGGGCATGGTGCCCTGCCCTGTTGGAAGTCCAAGGCCCACCCCCCTCCCGACCAGCCTAGGAAGGTGTGCATCCAAAATACTCGATTCCCAAAAAGATAATACATGTAGAAGAGATAGGTACTGGTGTCATTGTTGATGGTTTCTCCGTCCGCCCCCTTTCGCCGCCACATTCAGAGAGTCTGGTTTGATCATATGCTCATTCAGTCCCAGTCCAGCTGGATTGGTGCGCTCCCATTAGTTCAGGCACACTGTCTCAGTAGGTGGACCATCCCCTCATGGTCCTAACTTCCTTACTCATCTTCTCCCACCTTCTGCTCTTCAACTGCACCTTGGGAGCTCAATCCATTGCTCTGATGTGAATGTGTGTCTCTGTCTCTATCTTCATCCATTGGATGAAATTTCTGTTCCCGTGGATTTCGCTGTCTCAGGTCTGCTCTGGCCCAGGTCGCTGGCTCAGTCCTGGTCTGCCAATATCCCTGGAGTTGATCCACTCCCACTCGCATGGAGCTTGCTTTCTCAGGCCCATTCTGGCCAAGGTAGCTGGTTCAGTCCAAGATCAGTCTTATTATGGACTTTTTATCACAAATTTCTTTCGTTGAGATTGCCAGTACTCCAGTATTAATCATTGCTCTTATTTGCATGTATTTGGATCTGAACCCTTAGGATTGGTTGTCTTCTGTCTTCTGCTCCTCCAATGAACCTTGGGAGCTCAATCCATTGCTCTGGTGTGAATGTGGGTCTCTGTCTCTATCTTCATCCATCGGATGAAATTTCTATGGATGTGATCAAGATACTCATCAGTGTGACTATGGGACAATGCTAGTTCTGGCACCCTCTCCTCTGCAGCCCAAGGACCTAGCTGGGGACATCCCTGTGGACACCTGGGATCTACTCTAGAGCCAAGTATCTTGCCAGTCTTAAAATGACTCCAATAATGTAGATATCTTATTCCCTTCTCCAATATCCACCTTTCCTCCATCTCCACTCTCCCACTCCCCCAAGCTCTCCTCAGTCCTTCCCTTCTCCCTTCTCCTTCCCCCCTCCCCT
>PVIU01018896.1:0-37892 GCA_004026605.1 Ondatra zibethicus
GAGTCTTTTTGAATGCACTCCTTCCTAGGCCGGGAGGGAGGGGGGTGGGCCTTGGACTTCCAACAGGGCAGGGCACCATGCCCTCTTTTAAGGAAGAAGGGAGAGGGAGGAGGGGTGGGGGTTAGCGGGAGGGGACCGGGAGAAGGGGAAGAAATGAAAAAATATTATTTCTTTAATTATGTTTTTGAATGGAAAAAAATAAAACAATGTAAAAAAAAAAAGAAAGAGAAAAGCCCACCTAGCACCACGTGGACACCAACAGCTCAACTGCCATCACTAAGCATCCCAGACAAACACAGCTATAATGATGCTAGGTCATAATAGCTGCCGCTAATTATGTGCCAGCTACTTGCCAGCTCTATGACATGTTTGGTCATCTGTTCATTTTCCAAGATAAGAAATAACCAAATTAGCTTGCCTCGTGAACGTGATAACCCTTTCAAGACCTGAACCCATCCTTTCACACACGAGCTGAGCTCTTTCAGTAACAGTAACAAAACCCTGAAGCCCAAACTGTGTTCGTAATCATGGTAACCAGCAGCATCAACAAAATAATAGAAGAGTTTGAATCGCCCTTCAAAACAGGATGGACTATCGGCCGACAGGTGTGCAAATAACAGACAGTCCTCAGCTACTAGAGATTCAGGGTCCAGTGTGCCGAGCCGAGGTGCAATGCCGACTTTCCTGAGAACTGAGCACAGCAGGCCTTGGCACTGCCGCCCAAAGTGGCATTCTTCCAACCAGCAGTCCAGCCTGCAGCCCTCTTTCAGATCTGCTAACACTAGAATTTACATCACAGTCTGTGTCTCCCTGTCCAATACGCATCTACCTGACCCCTGCGTCACCATGAGCATGCAGACTTCACCAAGGTCTCATGTTTCCACTCCTGTATGCTTCTTTTGCCTTTTGCTTTCCTAGGAACCACCGCAGTGAAGCTTGAACTTGGCAACCCCATCTCCCTATCTGCTCACTGAATGTGCCAAATGATATTTGAGCAAAGCTTGACAGAGACCCTCATGGCCCAGAGCCCACTTTTCTTCTGCGCCTCCACTCAGTCTTTCCAGCACCAAGAAACCCCTACAGCTGTCACTCTTCAAGGTTGCAACATGGTCACAGACCAACCAACAGGGCTATTGCTCACTCATTTGCTACTAATGGGAGAGGGGGCAATTTTTCCTCATGATGGGGGGGGCATAATTTCCTTCACAAGGTGCCTGGCTTCTCTCTGGGATAGATCAGCACCATACCTGAGGATGATCACTTGCGTGGCTGTGAGACTGACTCCAGCCAATTGCCAAAACAGATGAAGATGAAGAATAAATTCTGGGAAGGTGACCCCTGCACTTTCAGGGAAACCTCATGTCATTTCTATTGAGCACATGAATGCATTCATATTACCCAGACAGTAAAATTTTGAAATTACCTCCTACAGAGGCCCAGTGGTATATGTAATTCTCTAACGTGAGAATACTGTAGAGGATAGTTGTGCAAAATACACCTCTGGCTTTCAAGGAGACCACTGACGTGGGATCCTTACTATATAATTAAATATGTTCCTGAGTCGTTAACGAATGCCTCATGTTTTCACTGACTCTAGTCCCTAGCCGTCATCTACACTTATCTGTTTTTATTCTGTTGTCTTCTGGAGTAGCCAGTGTGCCTTGATTTACTTTCTTCCTCAAGAATACTCTATGCACTTGGGCTCTTTCAAGTTATCTTATTAAATGTTTGCATGTTAAGGTTCTTAGTTCCAGATTCAAATGGAAAGATTCCTGGAACAGCATTCAACTTCACACCATTATTAAACCCCAGGAGACATTGCTGCCACCTGCAGAGTGCATCCAGAAATCGTCACTGGGATTCCGCACCTGACATTTCCAGAATCTAGAAGCTACATTGCGACTGCCCAGGAATTATGAGAATAGCTTCTACGGAACTCTTTCTCCTTCAAGACATCAATTTCCAAATGAAACACGAGGCAAGTGTATGCTATAGGCAAAATCTATACACTGAGCCAATACCCTAGCTTCAAGGGAACAGGAACTCTGGATTAGCTCCTGGGCTAGGGCCTGAGCTCTGCTCCAAGGTAGAAGGTTCAATCAGCTGGATTCCCTTGCATTTGTTTTTGTCCAGTTAGAGCCTTCAGAGAAAGACTTCCATGAGCGCTTTCCTCATGTCTTACAGTGCTAGAGCGGTGGTTCTCAATCTGTGAGTCACAATGAACTTTTCACGGGGGTCACCTAAGACTACCTTGCATATCAGATATTTACAGTATGATTCTTAACAGTAGCAAAATTACAGTTATTAAGTAGTAAGAAAATAATTTTATGGAGCCGGGCGTGGTGGCACAAGCCTCTAATCCCAGTACTCAGGAGGCAGAGACAGGCGGATCTCCATAAATTCGAGGTCAGCCTGGTCTGCAAAGTGAGTTCCAGGACAGCCAAAGATACACAGAGAAACCCTGCCTCAAAAAATCCAAAAAAAGAAAAAAAGAAAAAGAAAAAAATATGCTTAGACGTCACCACAACTTGAGAGTTGTATTAAAGGATCTGTATTAAAGGGTTGAAGCATTAGGAAGGTTGAGAACCACTGTGCTAGAGACTGAACCCAGGACCTTGCATACACTAAGTACCTGCTGTGCCCCATTTCCCAAGCCTTAACACCTAAATTCTGAGCATCCAGAATACAATAGGACTCAGGGGCCAAGCATCAGTCACAGCTGCCCTTATCCCTCTCTTCTCAGATGTCTTTGAGGAAGCTGGTTACCATGTCAATAACATTTGCATTCCTTCGTGGTTCTCTTAGTAAGACAAAACTGCATTGCCTTTATTAATGCTAAACTCATAGACTTTATATAGAGTAGCTGTCACTATTATCTCACTATTCCTACAAACATTTATCTTGGAAAGATTAAATTCAACCCAGCAAGTGTTTATTCTGCATATAATAAATGCAAGGCCTGGTGCTAGGCACTGGCGATGACAAATTTGCCTTGGATTGTCACTGGGATGATTACTTAGTTTGTATTTTAATTCCTTCATCAAAGAAAAATTAGGTATTAACTATTCATGATCTACTTTTATATTTCACTGTCAATTTCTCATTATTTCCAGTTCTATGGAAGAGTTCCCAAACCTCCACAGTGCATTTTTAGAGGTTAATCTTTGCTACAATTTCTCCTTTGTTCATATTATGAATATCATTTTTGAATCCAAGGCAGTATATATGTGAATAGAAAATGCAACTGTTAAAGATGTTAATTATTCATATACTAAAGTTATTGCTATTGTTATTGTGACAAAGGAATGTTAGAAAAACCACGAATGTACAGGGGTATTTGAATGGATAGACATGCCTTGCCTGCTCTGGAGCAGACATGGTACTTAGTATGCATTAACAGCAGAGAGGCCTTATGAAGAAGCATCCATCAGAGCTGCTTACATGCAGAGCTTGGCACAATCCTATAGTATTTGAACTGGATAAAAACGTAAAGGTCAGGACTCATCTTGAGCTGAATTTTGAATTAACTCACATCGTCTTCTTTGTGAGCTCATGTTCTCCTCAATTGATTCCATAAAGGTTTTCATGTTATGCTTTAATCTGTCAACTTCTCCTTCTGAAACTAAGTATTTATCACACTTGTTTACTGGGGTGATGAAGTCACACCCGTTGCTTCTGTTTCCAATACTGACATTGGTTGTAAATGTAGGAAATAAGGAAGAAATAGTTAAGACTCAGGAAAATAATCTGGTTTATTCCCACTGACTGTAATTTCAGACAATTACATAATGTCTGTATTCTTAAGTTCATCTCTAAAATGAGCTAACAGTGATAATTTCCACAAATGGCTGCTTGTGAGGAATATGTGTGTGTGTGTGTGTGTGTGTGTGTGTGTGTGTGTGTATATCCATATATATGGATATGGATATGGATATACATCTCCAGACATAACCTCACTCTGTAGTCCAGTCTGGTCTGAAGTGAGTGATCCTTCTGCCTCAGCCTCCTGCATGTTGGGTCTACAGGCAATATGCCACCAAGCCAGACTTTCAAGTGTACATAAAAAATCCTTTATCTGTTAAGTTGACATTGGCAGTTCTAGGTATTCCCCACCACAGAAGAAGAATGAGAAGGAGAAGATGATGACGATTTTGCAATCAAAACCCATACACAAATTTCAACACCTTTCATCATTATTGTCTCCAAACTATAAATAGGCCAAATATCCGTCAACTATTGAATAACTAAATAAAATGTGCTGTACTGTGAAAAATTCTCAGCATTAAATAGGAATAAACAATTAATAATAATGTAATATCATTGTAATAATGCAATGATGTAAGTAAACATAATGGAAAGCATCGCTGTCAGAGGAGTTGGGTTTGAAATATGAGGACACAGCTTATCCTCCCCCCAGAGTTATAAAAAGCAACGCTAGACCTGTGGCTGCCAGAGTCTGGGCAGAGGGGCTGGAATATGACCACAAAGGACACAGGGAACTTTTGGGGGAAAATGAAACTGTCCTTTATCTTATTCACACTCACACATAGGCGCATCTCCACTATGAAGAGGAGGGAAAGGGGTGCTTGCATAACTGTATACGCATCAAAAGTCAGAGAGCCGACACGTACAGGGGTGATTTCTATCCTCTGTAAATTATATCTCTACCATCAGCTGAAATCAATGCTGATGCTGCTAAATATTGATTTTAAAAGCTCTCACTAGAAACAGTGAGATGCCTGATCAGGTTAAGAAACCATTTTCCACCAAGCCAGATGACCTGAGGTCAAGCCTTGAGACCCGCATGGTGAAAGGAAGGAACCAGCTCCCACCAGCTATCTAATGACAGCCCTACTTCCATCGTTATGCCCCAGGTTAGGGACAGATCCTCTTATTATTTAACCTAAAGTGAGCGCTTGCCTGATAATCCAGCATTTAATAAAGTGCAAGCTTTAGGTGAAGTCCTATCACACAGCATTGATTATCTCAAATAGTCATTCTATTGGTCATATGAGAGTGAGATATTCACTGGGCTAATTGGAGCCAAGACTTGGGGAGACCACAGTGGCAAGGCCATCCAGAAGTTACCAGGATCTGTTTCAACTTGTCAGAATTGCACATCCAGGAGCTTGATTTTCAGGGATGCCCTCTGGGGTAATTGGGTTACAGGTCACTGGTTGACACTGGCTACTATCGGAAGCACCACTGCTTAAACTTTAATTATGTGTATCACTCAGCAGGATTATATAGAGCACTTGGATAGGCACAGTTCATCTGGCCATCATGGTTTCTGTCTGTTGATATATCTAAAGAGGAAAGCTTCCTCGGACGTTCAGAGCAGAAAAAAGTTTGTCCCCCCAAAGTCTATTATTCAGCTCAAAGGGAAAGTCCCATAAATCACTCCTTTTTCCATAATTCACCAGATGCACCGATATAAAATGTACACCGATAGATGAGCACTGATAAATCCTCTTGGCAACTGTCTCCACGACCCTGGTCTCCACATCTGGTACCCTACCATTAGCACAATTAGCTTTCTTGATTACACTCACATCTGTTCCTTCCTCTTTGAGATTTTGCCTTTTATTGAGTTTGGTTCCCAAGTCCCCATCCCACCCTTATAGTTACGACCTCTGTCACTTCTGCAGGTGACTAACCTCATTCTTGAAGCCTTTCACCAGTTTCCTAACAAAGAGCATTTGATTATCTGTGCCATGACACACCACACCAAAGTTTAGTGATGTGAGACAATCATATTATTAACTCACAGGACCTGGGAAGCTGGCTGGGCTCACTGTATAGCTGTCTTTTAAGATGTTTTCCTAGTTGCAGTTGGAGAACAGGTAGGTGGTACATGACTATTCTGAACCTTGTTCTTCACATGACTAGTGCATGGGCTAAAGAGATCCCAATATCTGAGGTCTCAAAATTCTAGATGCCAAGCAAGTGGTTTCTTTCATTGTCCCTGTGTGGTCCCTTTAGTTGGTCTCTCCAGTATAGCAGCGTTATGGTAGGAGGCCAACTTAAAGACAGCCCAGGGATGCAAAGTGAAAGAAAGGAAGGAGAAAAATTACCCATTTCTAATCCAGCATCCGATACCCTGTAGCATCATTTCTACCATACTCTATTCACCAGGACAGGCAGGAAGTCCTCCCAGATCAAAAGAAGGGGAGACATGGGTCTGCCTCTTGACAAGAGTGTGACAAAGTACTGAAGGAAAGACTGGGCCAGGAAATATCTTTGCAAGCAGTTTGGGAGAGCACAACCTACCATGAACAGTACTTCCCAGTCATTCACGTTCACACTCACATAGGTGTGCCACCGCTACAAAGAGGAGGGAAATGGGCGTGAGGAGATGGGTCCTTAGTGCATGGACACTTTCTCTTCTCAAGTGAGTGAGTTCAGAAGACTAGAGTGCTGGATAATCAGTGGCCAGTGGCCACCAAGGCTACCCTAAGCTAGTGACCTCGATGTCCTTTGCTCAATGAATTTCATGGGCATTGGGAAGGTGAGGTCTAGAAAGGAGTTTTCTGAGCTTCAAAGAAAATTTTGTCATGGAAGGAAAACAAGGGAAGTTCCCACAGAAGGGGTCCCAAGTGAGTCATCACCGCAGGTCCTTGAATAGGGTTTCATAACGTCTTACTAGGTGGAGACAAGGGGAAGTGAGCTGTTCATTCCAGCTGGCACAACCACAGATGCCCAGGAGCTGTCCATGGGCCTCTCCATGCCTATGCCTGGACTGGAGTTTTAGCACACACCTTCTAGGGTCAAGGAAATGTGTGAGTGCACCGATTCCGGCCAGCTGCGCTCATTAGACTGCTATATACACAGACGAGAAAGATGAAAATGAGAAAACAGAACATGAACCTGTGCCCTTAAGCATTTCTGGCCTCCAGCCAAGAAACACCAAAGACATGCCTGATCTCAGGCCAGCAGAGCCGTCATGAGCACCCTGCCCTAGTGACCCGACTTATTTCGTTCTGCTGTTTTCATCACGCTGAGTAAACAACTCTCTGGGGGAGACATGAATGCCAGAGATCCAGTCTATTCTGCAGCTCCTTTCCATAGCCTCTGAGAGGGGAACTGAAAAGCATAGAGACAGCAAATGGACAGATGAGAACTCTAATGTGACATGAAGTTAGACAAACTTCCCTAAAATGTGTACACGTTTCTGAGATTTCCACCTCCAGCCTAAGTTAACAAAGGTTTTCCAAAATGCTGCTGGTTAGAAGAGTGCACTGCAGATATCCCTGTCTGTTAGGGTGTCGATTTTTATTTATTTTTATTTTTCATTATTGTATATGTGTATGGGCATGATGGGGGTCATTGTGCCCCCATGTGTAGGTCGGGGAAAGCTTTGGGGAATTGACTCTCCCTTTCCACCTTTCTGTGTAGCCATATGCTATATGCAAGTAGCTCCTAACATCATCATGCTACCAAAAATTTGGGGTGTTGCTTTGTGGTTAGTGGGAAATAGGGAGTCCCCTCATTAATAAACAGTTTAAGAATGGACTGAAATGGAAGCTCAGGACAACTTTGAGCTTAAAAGAAAAAGGCCCAGGGTAGGTGAGCGGTAAATCTCAGCTGCTTCCAGAGGAGGAGTGGAGGAGGAGAGGAAGGACCCCAAGGCACTTAAGTTAAGCTGCTACGGAGACTGGACACCTGACATGAAAGCAGTCACATGGCTCAGAGTGGGGCTTTAGGGAAGGGATAAGCCCAAAGGTGTTAGAAAAAGCATGCTTAGAGAAAGAAAAAAAGTAAAGTTACAGTTTTCTCAATAATTCAGGGGAGGAAAAAGGCAGGCTAGGCTGAGGGGCAGAATTCTCAAAAGGAAAAGTATATTTTCCCATTAAAGGGATATAACTATTCCACCTACCTCTTTAGCATGGCTTAAGATGAATCCAAAGGTAGCCCTGCCTTTGTAAGGAATAGTCCCTTGGTCAGGTCATAGATCTGCCCAAATGAATTAGCTCTTTAGAGTGGAGGCAATGCTGCGCCTGCACCTGGTGGGTAGATTCCCCACTCTGAGGATGGAAACCTGAACTCCTCTAGGAGCTGGACTGAAACAAAGACACAAGTAGAAAGGCTTAGTTCCAAAGTCGTTCACTAGAGGGTCAATCAGTGATGTTCAAGTCCCCACCAGAGCCCCCGTTTGACTAGAGAGGCAGGAGACGCTGGAACTGCTGCTTCTGGAGTCGCTGTCCTGAGCTGCTTGCCAAATGTCCAGCTCCTGTTTCCATCAACCACACAAGGAAAATGTGAGATGCGGAGGAATTAAGACATTTGCTGCCGAAGTCTTAGCCCAGAGATCTCAAATGTATATAATATAGAAAGTTATATAATATATAAAAATGTACCAAGTATGAGAAAATCATAAGTGCTAAAGAGGCAGCTCATTTACCAAGTCTTAAAAACTAACTCTAAAATATGCTTAAATGTCTTACTTAAATACATCATTTACTAACGTCTTTTCTTGTTAATGAATTAGTTTTCTATTGGTTGGGCTTCATAGAGCTAGAAAGCACTGTTTCTTTAAGCATACAATTAGATGGTTTATAGTGTAGTCACAGAGTTTTGCAGCCACAACCAGCACCACAATCAATTTTCTTGCATTTTATTGCACCCAAAATAACCAATACCCATTAGCAGTCACTCTTTGTTTCTCCCCAGCCCCTTCCCAGCCCTGGGCAACCACTAACCTACTTTCTATCTCTATATGTTCTCCTATGACAGACATTTCATACAAATGGAATCTTGCAATATGTGGCCATGAATGCTTTCTGGCCTTTTGGCTAAGACCAAGTGCAATATGTAGTCTTTTGTGAATGGTTTCTTTTACTTAACATAATGTCTCCCACTTATTCATAGGGTAATGAGCATTAGCGCCTCATTCTTTTTTTTTTCATTTCCAAGCACAATTCCGCTGTATGCACAGCTCACATGGTGTTTACCCGTTTCTGAGATGATGAACATTTGGGTTGCTCTACTTTTTAGCTATTATCATAATGCTGTTACAAGCACTCGTGTGCAAGATTCTGTGGGGATTCATGTGTTTATGTCTCTCAGGCATCTACCTCAGAGAACTGCTGGGTCATGTGGCAAATCTATATTTAACCTTTTCAGAAAGCGCCAGACTGTTCCTCAAGGTGCCTATTACACTACCACAAGCAGGGCCTAAGTGTTCCATTTCCCTACATCCTCATCAACACATTTGTCTTTTTGATTATAGCCATCCCAAGGTTGTGAAGTAGCAATCATTTTTACTTCAAAATGCTCATATAATATCTTATGTTTATTTGTATGCATTTTCGATGTGCACAAAACACCTCACATCAACTGTGTTTTCAATGGGGATATGAGACATGTAATGTTTCCAATAAAAGTCTAAACGATTAAACAAACTGTCTAAGGTCTTGCAGCCGATACCTGACACGGGCAGAGCATTCTTCAGCCCTGTCTTCTAATTCAAACGCCTGTGCACGGCTTTGGTTCTCTTCAAATGCTCCCATCACTTCGAGCACTCCTCTGGACTTTAGAGATACGGATGACCAAGGGACGCTCCTAGTGATGACCAGTAATAATCGCAGCCATTCTCTTTCTTTGTGTTTTGCCACTGGAGAATCAGTCACGCATTTGGCAATCTTGCCAACACCAGGAGGAACTTGATGAGGAAGTTGCTTGGCATGTGGTCGTGTATATGGCATGATTATAGCCCCTCACTGCTCCGTGAAGTGAGTGTCGTTCTCAGTTCCCATACCCGTGGAGGGAAACCATTATATTACATCATGGAATGTCGTCGTGATACCTCAGCCCCATTCCTGCCACAAGTCCTATTTTAAAAGTCTCTAGACTGGCAGCTTGATGGCAGCCTGCTTCTGGAATCTGTGCAGGCATCCATTTAGAGAGGGGACCAGGTATATACTTTGAACTCCTGGCTTCTGGCCACATAAGCAGCAGAACGCTCCCACAGAAATCCACCTACTTTGTTCCTAAGTGAAAGAAGTGTGTAAAGAAGGAAAGGGAAATAGCACAATTCATTCCTCCTGCCTGCACCTGCACAGAAAGACGGACAGTAGTGAAGGTAAAGTTAAAGCAGGGATAAACCAGAGTGTTGATCCACATACTTCACCTCCTCAAGTCCCTTCCCCGAATGTGAGGATCAACATGAAATGAGAGGAAAGGATCCTTGACATGTGCGGAGGCTCAGGTAGACATAGTTCAGAGAGCTTAAGTGTCAGACAAACCAATGGTCCATAGAGCCACCGCAGACAGTGGTTTGGGGGTCCTCTGTCTTCTGAGCCTGAAGAATGGATTTCACAGACAAGAGGGTAAGTTTAGAAAGGAAAACTGTTATAGGGTTATGGGGTGAACTAAGAGAAGGAGGGAAAGCAGAGCCACTGTGTAGGTCCCAGAAGCAGGTCCCAGAGCAGAGTACCACTGAGCTGCTAGACTGGGAACTTTTTATAGGGCTTGTGATAGAAACGGGGGTGCAGCTTACGGGGAGAGGATCTCTTTAGCCCAGATGGTATCCAGGAGTCTCTCAGTTTGAAGCACATATATCCTCATGTGTAGTTTCCAGGCAACGGGGCTCACCTGCGTTGGATAGAAAGAGAAGAGAGAAAACAAGAATCCAAAGTGGGAACCAGAGCCTCCTTCTCACCAATTCTAGCCTCCCACTAGGATAGAATCAGACATTCCCAGCTTCTAGTGATAACTGGTTGTCTGTCCCCAGGCTGTGGGATCAGCGAGCATCCCCTTTCCTCGTCAATAATCTGACCAAATTTTTCAGAATTCAGCTTGTCTTTGTTAATTCTCAACTGCTGTGATGAGACACCATGACCAAAGGGAAGGAAGAGTTTGTAGAGGGTCATGGTTCCAGAGAGTGAGTCCATGACCATCATGGTGGGCAGCACAGCAGTAGGCAGGCAGATATGGTGCCGGGACTGTAACTGGGGGCTTCCATCTTGATCCCTAGCACCAGGCAGAGAGAGCAAGGGAATGCCGACTAGAACAGCATGGGCTCGTGAAACCTCAAAGCCCACTCCTAGTGGCCCATCTCCTCCAACAAGGCCACACCTCTAACCTCTCCCAAACATTTCTGCCCACTGGGGGCCTCACATTCTAATCTATGAACACATGGGGCATTTTGATGCAAACCACGGCATGGCTGTTTCTCTAAATCCAAGGTGCCCTTCTGCTTCATACAGTAGCGGTCTTAAAACACCACCCAGCATTTCTGGGTCTTCAACGTTATTAGAATCCCTTCTTCTTAGTCTAAAAAAAAAAGTTTCCAAGAAAGAAAGCCTCCTGCCTTCCTGCCCCTGTGTTTGTGGATGTCGAAGGGCAAGTCCCTACAAATGACTTTTTGTCTCTGTCCGGAGCATTTCCATACGCAGATGTTCCTGGGTCTCAGTCTCCCTGCTCCAGTCTCCACCATTCCAATCATACCTTGTGTTTCCAACGCGGCTTCTCCTTCTGCCTCTATTAGGCTTCGGAGGATTTTCTTTACTTTCTCATCGGGGTATCTGAAAGTGTATCCTCCAAGTATTTTCTTTTCTTTTCTTTTCTTTTCTTTCCTTTCCTTTTTTGAGACAGGGTTTCTCTGTATAGCTTTGGAGCCTGTCCTGTAACTCTCTCTGTAGACAAGGCTGGCCTCGAACTTACAGAGATCCACCTGCCTCTCCCTCCTGGATGCCGGGATTAAAGGCATTTTCTATGTGACTGCCTTCAAGGAAGATTTAAGGTCCAGTAGGTACTATGCATATTAGTCAGGAAGCTGCCCCATAGTTTCAAACATGGCTTCCTCTGAAAAGGCTCAGAATATGATACCTCAAAACACGACTGATGATAACTGAAAAATCAGCTGTGAACAAGAGTACTTAACAAAAACCACACCTTCCATTGAACCTTCTGTAAGGACTATTAACAGACCTTCAGTCACTGTGGAGAGTTTGGCAGTACAAAGATGACTTGTCTTGGGCTAACCATTAGCAGCATCCTTTAATAACCAGCTATTGTCTTCCTCTGTATGTGACTTCACATCTCTGTGACAATTAGGCAAATCCTTTGGAATGTACAAACATAGCCTTATTCCTACCATCCCAGAGGCTAAGAATGCCCTCCTGCATCTGAAACCTCTAACTGAGATTCCCCCTGCCTACCTGATGGCTCACCTCTGTATTTGAAAAGTGCCTTGATTTGTTCTTTGATCTGTTACTAAAAAAACTTCGTGAGATTGATACCACATCAAAACATGGAACTGGGGATACCCTAAATCTGTGCTCCTAAGTAGTGGTCACTCATATTTGGCTTCAGAATTAATATCTCTTGTCCTCTTGAGGAGAAAGTTGTGTTTTGGCCTCTGCTCAACAATACAGTGTGTTTCCCTCACTGACCTGAAAGTAGGCATAAACTCTCCCTTGAGGAGGGTGAAATGTCACTTTTATGATGGGAAGCAGGAAATGCACAGCCAGGTGAATTTACACCTGTGGACTTTATTAAAAACAGTTCTTTAATCTGCTAGTTTTCTCAGCCGCTTCCCACGCGTGTCCCAGTGCTTTATTAGCCCTTGAAGTCAAGCCTTATTTCTTTGTTCAGGAAGGAACTATGAACCCTTAGGTCTGAATGCTTCTTTGAATTTCATTTGTGTGCGTGTGTGTGTGTCTGTGTGTGTGTGTGTGTGTGTGTGTGTTTGTGTGTGAGCTGCTAGGCATATGAAAGGTTAATCAGATTGTGTGCTTTTCATTCGTGACCAGCATGGCACGATAACCTTACCAGTGCAGTAGTGGCGCACATATCTTGGCAGTAACTAATGGCCCCCTAATTGGACTTACAACCTGCTCAACAAGAAAGACACCATGTTTGGTACTGAAAACCTCTCCAATTATTCAGTATTAGTAAAATAATGGCTGTTGGAATAGAATTACAACCACTAATTTACCAAACCAGCATAACCCCTAACAACAAGCTATATGCATTTACCATTATACCCACAGAGAAGGCTTGTCACTATCCCCCATCAAGGAAACTTCTCTTTGCAAAGGACAGAGACAACTACTGAAAAACACAACTGACCAATGTGCAGAATTGTGGATCCTAGTCCCAGTGGATACATCTACAAAACACTCCTGCACCTAAAGCTCAGGAAACATTGGAGAAGAGGGGACAGAAAGTTTGTAAGAGTCAGAGGATCAGGGACTTTGCTGTGAGATTGTATCTCCTAGTAACATCAGAAACAAAACTACTCCTGCAAAGTCTTAGCAACATGACTGCCAAATATGAGCTGAACAAGGGCACCAATAATCATGCCATAGTGGACAGGGAAAAGTCCATGAGGCCTTAACCCTACACAAAGAACTACGGGCAACAAAAAGCTGAATGGGGAAGAGGTGGCCCTCTCCAGGGTTGGGTGCATCAATTGGTTGCCTAGTTCTCCCTGAAAATATACACACAGATAATGTTATATGGACTCAACTGGTGGTATTTAGGAATATATAAATATATGCAAATACATATATACATTCAATAAGAACAACAACAAAACGCAATTGTGTGCTTTGGGCCTAGGAGATGGCCCATTCATTCACGGCACTTGCTGCAGTGCCTAACAACTTAAGCGCCATTCCTGGGCCCACATGTCCTGTGAGCACATGCATGCATGTACATATACAAATCAATCAATCAATAAGTGAATAATTACAAGTAAAATAAATGAATAAATAATTTAAAAATTATTAACATCTGCTTTTTCTATTATTAATCTTTTGTTAGTTTCATTTTCAGTTTCTGTATGTAAGAGGGTAGAGGAAGCTTTTTCCTCGCTGACCCTTCACTAATGCTATCATTGTGTCCCCATAATACAGCCTTTAAATTAGCCCATATCCCAGTGTCTTCCTTACAGACTAAAAAACAGTCTTTGATGCTGGCCCTTGCATCTGAAACTCTTAATGCAAGGGAAATCTTAATGTAAGGGACTACAGCTATGGGTTCTACAGTCCTCTTGACTTGCTCTATCTGCTTCTCAAAGAAGACAAGTGAAGATCCAGCAACCATCAAGAGTACTTCATTTTGATATAGTAGGAGAGTAAAAGATTAATAGAGACAGAGAAATCATGTATTTGTCTCTTCCTCAGTGTCTTTTACAGCATCAGCTCAACTGCATTCATTTAGTCCACAAAGATTCAATTTGGAGACAACAAAACTCTCTGGCCTGATTAATTCAGCCTGCATCCCACTATTTACAGGAACTATGTATTAGAGAATGAATCTACAGCTCAGAGATGGGGCATTTTATTACACTGATGTCAACAGAAAGATGCTCACTTTCATCAACCTTTCATGGACCTACCTTTTGAGACAGTGAAGGTTGGCAGGAGACTAAAAGACACCGTTGCATGCTCTCCTAAATTTTCGCTAGTCATTGAAACTATGCCAATAAGCTTCATTGGGTCCACTCTTGCAAGTTTTCAGGCAAGGTTGTGGATCTAAGAGATGTGATTTGAAGAAAGACTACCCAACAGTTAGTAGGAACAACTGCTTGGTAAACCTCAGTGCTGGTCCAGAACAAGAGGCTGCTCAGTTGAGCCTTCTCATGAATAAGAAAAGATGCACTAACCTGGCTTGGGGCCATCTTTTCTTGGATCCTGTGATAAAAATGCAAGCTGTCCCTGCCACCAGCCAATTCCACCCTTGTTCAGGTCAGGAAAACTAGTTAAGCGGCAATCTCAGAAGAGCATATGTTACTGGGGGAAAAAAATGACTACCTTCTCTTAATAGCAAAAGGAATTGTTTTTATTTGTTTGTTTGTTGTCACTTCATTCTTTTCACCTGCCGAGAGATGAGGATGCTTAGGACAGGCAGTGGAACGTGCCTGCCTGGAGCCTGTCACAGAGGGGCATTCATAGTAATGAACCCACATAGCCAGCAGTAACTGTACTTCAATTGGTCTCCATTGCTTAAATCCACAGTTATTTTTGATTGCCATATGTTTACATCATGAAGAGAACCTAAAAGATCCCACACAGGAAGAGGACTATTATTGACGCGCATGTTTGAAAAATTAAATATACTCTCAGAATTTTGCACAAATGATATTACAGCAAAGCTAGTTGCTCCCAGAAGGGTAATCATCAGTTATAATATATCGACAGGAAAAGAAACATCTCCAATATAGCTCTAGTTGAATGACTTGGGAATTTCTCATAGGTAACATTTATGAAAATTCCTATTTAGCTCTAGTTCGAGTCATCATTAACAGCTACAGAAAGACAATTAAAAAGAAGAAAGAAATAGCAACCCTTTCTTTTCATGGTAGCAAGGGAAACCATTCCTCTCAACAGTTCATCTTGGAGAAGAATTCCTTTACTTATTAATTTACTAGGAACACATTTGTTGAACTCTCAAACGTAGGTGCTAGAAGTTAAAATCAATGCAAGCTCGCTGGAAGATTGGTGGCTTCCGTGAAAGCTGAAAATCTGTGAAATTTGTTGCCTTGGTTTGTTTTTCTGTGGCTGTGATAAACTGTTCTGACAAATGTATCTTTAGGGGGAAAGGTTTGCTTTTAGTTCACAGTTCAGGCGCAGTCCATCATGGCAGGGAGTCAAGACAGCGGGCGCTTGAAGCATCCAGTCACATAGCGCTTATCATGAGAAGCAGAGGGGAGTGAAGATGTGTTTTCTGCTCAGCTCTCTTCCTCCATCTTCACAGACCAAGACTGAACCAGGAAATGGAGCCACCCATAGAAGGTGGGTCTTCCCACCCCAACGGACACACAAAATATCCCCAGCTGACACGTTCAGAAGTCATCTCCCAGATGATCCTGGATTCTGTCAAATTGACAATTAACACAACCTCCATATCTACAACTCATCATTTTTTTATCCTAACTGTTGGGACCATTTGGAGTCCTGGCCTCCAGCTGCTCTTCCCTGCTAGAGATCCTCCTGCCTCTGCCTCCTTCAGCAAATCCTACTGGCGTGCGCCACCACAACCGGCCATTTGGGGGACTCTCACCAGCAGGTGCCGGGAAGAGCAGCTGGAGGCCAGAACTCCAAATGGTCCCAACACCTAACAATGAAAATAAACACACAAACCACACACACACACACACACACACACACACACACACACACACAAAGCCCCACATTGTCTAAAACAAAATGAAAAAGCCATTCCCATTTGGCTGAGATGGCCTCCATACCTTGGCTGACCATCTTAATAATAAGCAAACTGATGTCTGACTTGATGTAAAGAATACAGTGAAACTTAGACTGCACCCAGCCAGAACCCTCCAGGGAAACCTCTTACCAGGGACTGTTCACTCGACCCACTCCCACTTGTTGGGGGCCGGGAATTTTGTTTTCATTTGTTTCTCTTACTTTGAAAAATACCCTATAAAAGCTTCTGGTTAAGTCTCTTCTGTGAGGACCATAAACTTCTGTCTGCTCAAATAAACTTTAAATTTTTGATGGTCTAATGATATATATATCATTATATATATGTAAGTTCACAGCAATACTGCTCACAATGGTCCCAAATGGGAACCCTAAATGCACCAGAGCAGGAGACTAGTTAAACTGTGAAGTATTTATGTAGTAGAATGCTCTCAAGTTAGAAATTTAACTATATTGGCATACCTAAAATACTTGGACACATCTTGCAAACATAAGCTTTGCAAAAAAAATTGAAAATAATGTAAGTTTATTATTCTTCTTTTATAAAGGTCCCAAACCAGGCAAAAATACTGCATAACAGTAGAAGTCTAGATGGGTGTTAGCTTTGGGACAGTGGGTATAATTGAAAGAGCACATGGGGCTTCTGGGTCACCATAACCTTTCCATCCTTTGATATAGACTTTTGCCTATATAGTCACTACTAAAAATTAGCAGAACTATTCAAGTATAACTCATGCAACTTCTGGATTTGATAATGCCTAATAAAAATTACATAATTAAGTTCAAATAATTGGGTGTATGCTGGATCCTGAAGGACAGAAAAGCACACTGTATTGATGCAGTTTTTGTCTTCTGGGTATCAATAGCCTGGGGGGAGGGATAGATACTGAGAATATGGTTTTAAGCAATGACAAAGACAAGCTGTCACATGGTAGCTCTGCAGCAGGAGCCTTGAAGCAAGCAATGACAGACTAGGTAGGAGTTAGGGTAGATCACCAAGGAAGGGGAATGCCATCTGATATTGAAGTGATAGCTAGAAATTAAGATAGTTTGATAAAGAGGATACTGTTGCTGGACACAGGCATATAAAGAAATCCCTTACGTCTCAGAACAGGAACAAAAGATTTATATGTGCTTCTTAATAATGAAATCTTTTTCTGCTTCAGAACTGAGGTTACCCAAGTGTGATGATTGGCAATGAATGTCGAATTGACAGAATCTCAGTCACCTTCAGAGACAAGAGTCACAGAAGAAGGCATTAATACATCATGTAAACCCAACTTAACTAATCCAGGAAATACATTTGCCTTCAATCTAAGTGAGAAATCTCTCACGAAATATGGTCTTGAAAGGCTGAGGAGCTGCATTAAGGAGCATAATGCTCCTACAGAGGACTCAACCCTAGTGTCCACATCAGATGGCTCACAACCGCCTGTGACACCAGATCTAGGGAGATCTGATACTTCTGCCTTCCAAGGGCACCTGCATTCATGTGCACACACACACACACACACACACACACACACACACATACATATGCATAATTTTATATATATATATATTTATATTTACAAACACCCATATATATAGTCTGTTAGTAATCTTGAGTACTTTATTTCTGAGTCAATTTATTTTGAAAGGAACTTTGAAGCACATGCAAGGATATCTTGGCAGTAGACACAAGATGGAAGGGCTGGTTTTCTTTCTTAGTTTAATAAAAATATATTCTTTTAAGCCATGCAGTGAAGGCACACACTTTTAATCCCAGCACTCGGGAGGCAGAGGCAGAGACAGGAAGATCTATGACTTGAGGCTAACCTAGTGTACAAGAATGAGTTCCAAGACAGTCAGGGCTACACAGACAAACCCTGTCCCAAAAGAACACAGAAGAAGAAGAGGAAGAGGAAGAGAAGAAAGAAGGAAGGAAGGAAGGAAGGAAAGAAGGAAGGAAGGAAGGAAGGAGAAGAAGGGGAAGGGAGAGGGTAAGGAGGGAGGAAGGGAAGAGGAGGAAGGAGGGAAGGAAATAGATTGTTTTCATTCAGTATGTCCTGATTATGGTTTTCCCTTCCCCTGCTCCTCCTGGATCCTCCCCACTTCCCCATTCACCCAAATCTATACCATGTCTTTCTGTTTTTAAAGAGATGTTTTGTCTCTATGAGTTCACTCGGTTTAAAAGGTTGTTATAGGAAAATGCACCATATTTTAATTGTTTTCTTTATTAAAAGGTTGCCTTTCTCCTCATCGCTTCACCATGTTTACACAGGTGCTTGAGGATTTAAACTTTCTGGGTATTTTTATGCTGTTCTGCTTAAGCACTTTGAGAGGAAACGCGTTCTCCATGGTGGCCTCTTGTGTCCCTGCAGCCAACTGCTGTCACTTTGCAGTTGGATTTCTAGTTGAATTAGCCACCTCCTGGGCCTTACGTTGTTCTCAATAGTCTCTCTCCCTGTGGGTTCAGTTTCAAAAGATTGTTTGATGATGAGAAAACATCCTCCAACACACACACACACACACACACACACACACACACACACACACACATTTATTAAGAAAGTTTGAGCTAAAGTTCAGAAATTAAAGTTGTGACATTCTTGTCCCAAGGAAAAGAAGATAATTCAAAGATAAAATGGTGTTTTTAAATACTCAGTATTAGAGCCAGGCAGTGGTGGCACACACCTTTAATCCCAGCCTTCAGGAGATAAAAAGAAGTGGATCTCTGTGTTTGAGGCCACCCTGGTCTACAGATGGAGCTCCAGAACAGACAGGACTGGGAAAAAAAAACCGTTCTGGAAAAACCAAAACCAAAACCAAAACCAAACCAAACAAATGAAAAGCCTGTCAGTATTAGGCTGCAACACTCTAACACCCAAGGTTTTTTGGAGAGGAATTTCAGGGTCGTGCCCTGCCCCCCACACCTTCTCTTAGTCACTAACCTAAATTAATCAGAACACTTGGGGGGAAAAATACTTAATTCGCCACATGCATAGTCTCTTCTCCCATAAGGCCTTGGGCACTGAGGTAAATTAAGCCCCAGAAACTGACCATGCAGGCAGCCCGCCCCATAGTTCTTTAAAGTAACTACAGATTTAACTTCAATATGCTCTCGGGACAAAGCTCCATATTTTACAAGAGCAAATTACACAGCAAGAAGGAGGAGAAATTCGTGAAATCCTTTCTCTGGGGCAAGACTCACAGACTGGAGTCTCTAGATAAGGCAGAGGCAGGAAGAAGGGCTGCTGAAAGCTAATCTGGGTCAGCCAGAGTGTAGCTCAGTGGTGCCTAGGATGGGCCTGACCACGCTAATGGAAGGGCTTCAAACAAGGCAAGCTTTACTCTGATGAGACAGGAGAAGCTGGAACAGATGCAGCCACTGAGGTCAGCAAATCTGTTGGAAGGCTATACCTGTTACCTTCCCAAGGACCTCATGACTTGGCTGGTTCACAAGCTTAGTCTGGGCCAGTCAGGTTCAGGAGTCCCAAGTCCTATCAGTTTAGCAAATCCTTTTATGAAAAATTGTTAGAGTTGATTTCCAGCAACAATGTAAAATGCACAGCCAGCAGATCTTCCATTTAACAAACACCTGAAAATGCCCGACTATATATGAATGTCCTTTTAAATTTGCATCACAGAATACTAAAACAAAAGAAATTCCCAGTGGTCAAAACCAGAAACAGGAAGCAGAAACCCAGAGTAACAGGAGCTTGGAGTGTGGCTGCAGTAGCTGCTGAGCCAGCATGGGACCGGTCTCATCACCTAGGTTCCTTCTTTCACGGGAATGCCGAGTCCTTGAAATGAACTATGAAAAGGAGCTGGTGAGATGCTCATCTGTTGAGAGCTCTTCCTCTAGCGAGAACCCGTGTTCATTCCCCAGTACCTGGCAGCTCCCTACCATCTATAACTCTAGCTCCAGGGGATCTGTGCCCTCTTCTGACCTCCAAGGCACCAGGCACACACCCACTGCACTAACTGACCTAAAGATCAAACTCCAACATATAAATAAAAATAATAACTCTTAAAAGAAAAAAAAGTTTATTGTACTATCCATGAAGTGTAATCATGCAATTTGAGAGTACGTTTACATTTGTTGCAAATGTACATTGCAACTCAAGGAAAATGATTATAAAATTTTAGATATAATTAATAAGTTAAGAGAGAAGAAAAATAGCATCCATAGAAAATGTTCCATTTGGGCTGACATGATGATTCAATGTCAGACCTGACAACCTGAGTTCAATCTGGAGGAGGGAGAGAAACAGCTTCTGCAATATGTTGGCCTACATGTGTACTATGGTCATGCTCACCCAGAGACATAGATACCACACACAGACACACACACATACAAACAGACACACACACAAAGACACACACGGAGACACACAGACACACACACACAGAGACACACATACAGGCACACACAGACACACACAGAAACACACACAGGCACATACACACAGACACACACATGCAGAAACACAAACACAGACACACACACAAAGACACACACAGGCACACACACAGACGCGCACACACAGACAGACACACACACACAGATACACACACAGAGACACCCACAGACACAGACATACACAGGCACACACACAGACACACACACAATAAGTAGTGAGCTATATATTCATTTTCAATGAAGCAGAGAAGGAAGAAAAAGATGAGGAAAAATTAAAAAGCAATGCAAAAGAGAAAGCAGTGGCAAACGTGGCCAATAATAACCCGAATACACACAAATGTATTACAGTACACATAATAATTTATATAGATTTCTGATAATTATATGTAATTTATCTAACTATATAAATTGTCAAAGTGAATTTTGTATCAAGAAACTCACTTTAAGACTCAGAATAAGCTATAAAACAAAAGGGCAGAGACAGGCACACTGTCTTAGTACTAACCAAAGAAAACTGAGAGCTATGATCATGTCAGACAAGGCTGACTTCAGAACAAAAACATCAGTATATACTTATTATTTTAAATGAGAAAATACCAGAATAAATAGATAAAATAATTTAAACATAGTTTCCTCAAAAACCAGGTCAATTATAACATTAGTTATACAATTTGATTCTTAACTAAGTGTATATATATATGCACATATATTAAGAATACATATTAAATTAAGTTTACCTATATAACTTTGATACAGTAATATACAAATGAGGTCTATTAATATAATTTATTCTCTTAGATTAAAATAGAAAAGGCATATGACCTTTTAGTTGATGTAACAAAAAGCACATGAAAAAAATTATATCTTTCAAGACAGAAACTTTTAGCTAAATAAAAAGAAAACCTTTTAAATGTGTAACAGAAACGCAGGGAAAAACCTATAGCACATATAACTCTTTTTTCCTCTAATTAACTTTTATTGAAAATAGATTTTTTTTCGTGCAATATTTTCTGATTATGGTTTCCCTCCTCAAACTCCTCTGAGACCCTCCCCACGCCCTCTCCCATACACACCCTTTCTGTCTCTCTTTAGAAAGCAAGCAGGTCTCTAAATAATAATAATAAAACAAAAACAACCAAACTAGAATAGGACAAAACTAACAAACAGAAGGAAAAGAGAAAAAAAGCACAAGAAACACATAGAGACAGAGACACACAGGTTCACACTCACAGGAACTCCATAAGAACACAAAGCAGAAGGCTGAGCGCATACACAAAGGGCTTATAAGGACAAAAAAAAAAGCCCTGACGAAACACTACGAGACTAAGAACCTCCAAAGATACCACTGAGTTCACTTTGTGTTCTCATCTACGGCTAGACACACAGCCTGCCCTTAAAAGTGGTTTGCAGACCCAGTGAGACTCCATTTAAGAGAACGAATCCTTTATTTTTGAGTAGTTAACAATTGAAGCTATCTTTTGGAGTAGGGATGGGAGTTTGCATACACTTCTCCTCTCAGAACTGGAACCCCATCTGCTGCAGACCTGCGCAGGTCCTGTGCACGCTGCCAGCCAGAGAGTTTGTATGAGTACCAGTTGTGCTCTGGTTAGAATGCCTTGTTTCCATGGGTCCTCTGCTCTTACTGTCTTTCTACCTCCTCTTCTATGGGGTTCCCTGAGCCCTGAGGGGAGGGGTTTGATGTATACACCCCATTTAGGACTGAGTGTACCAAGGTCTCCCACTCTCGTAGGCCTCTGTATTTGTTCCCATCTGTGGCAGGAGGACGCTTCTCTGACGATGGCTGAGCAAGGCACCGGCCTATGAATACAGCAGAATGCCATTAGTCGTCATTTTATTACAGCATTCCTTGAGCAGAACAGTAGTATTCGGTTTTCCCCTATGTCCCTTGCCTAACTGGTTTCAGGTTCTTGGCCACGAGAACAGTATCAGGGATAGGTTCCATCTCAGATATAATTCCAATGCAGATATAATTCTTAAAAGTGAATTATTAGAAGCTCTTTCCACATGATCAGAAAGACGCCAAGGGTTTCTATGACAGGTTGTATTGAATATTATGCCCAAGGGTCCTAAATAGTGCAAGAAAATAAAAGACAAAATTTACAAAGATTGGAAAGAGAAAAAAATGTGTGGCTCTTTATAGGTAACATGATTGCTTCCAAATGGAATCCGAGAGGGTCTATAGAAAATATCCTAAAGCAAGTAAGAAATACCAGCAAGAACACGAAATTACCCCAGTAAAACTGTTTTTATTCTTACAGGCCAGTGACCAATGAGACAAGCAGTTTATAGACACTATGGCAAAGCAGAAAACCTCTGGATGTGCAGGGGAAAGCCTACAGGAGATATGCAACCTCTTTACCAACATCTGAAAAGCTCACCCATAAATGGAGAAATAAACCAAATTCATGAACAGTATCTACCAATAGATGGTGGCCAAATAATATGGCTTATTTAAAAGTGAGTATGCAATACTTAAATGGACAAATTGTACATGTGTCAGCATGGATAAAACAATGCTAAATATTGAAAGTATGTGACAGAACTCATAGATAGCATACAATTTGTCATTTTTAAACATGCAAAACTGCATTGCTTATGAATATGTATTCAGTATAGATATAAACATTAAGTGCGGCATGGTCCTTCCCTCTGGAGTAGGGGACGGGACAGTGTTTCTCTGATTTTACATATAATAATGGCTTATGGAGCTCAGAGAGTACTAATGGCTGCCTCGCTAGATTTCTCATTCAATTAGCATGAGATGAGAATTGGGTAAGGGGAATTTGAAGTCTCTCCAGATGGTTCCAAAGTGTAGCAAAGCCTGGGAACCACTGGTAAAAGTGAGTGGCTACACAGGCAGTTTCAACTCCACTGAGGAAATTCTATTTCTTAACGTAAGTGCTGATGGAATAGCTCAAATACTGAAAAAAAGTAAGAACTTATGTTGGGTGAAGATATGTGGTACATGGGTATCTATGCGGTTGTTTTCATTATGTTTCTGCTTCCTTGGCCATCTAGAAGGGAGAGAAGGAAGACAGAGGGAAGGAGGGGAGAGAGTGGGCAGTCTGTTCCCCCTGAGTGGGGAATGCCCATATACATGCTAGCTGTAGCTGTTCAGAATAGATCCTATTCAGTGCCCTTTTTCTCCTGCACTTGTTTATCAACATTGTGATCATCCTCAGGGAAGGCTCAGAATGTTGACCTTGGGAACTAATGCATATAAAAACACAGGGAGAAAAAAATAAAAGAGTGTGAACTGAGATCTCAAAAGGAAACTCCATTCTCTAGTGGACACAGCCCAGTCATCTCTACTTAGGTAGAGAACAGGGCAGTTGGACTGAGCAGCAGGTCGCAGCTTTGACCATAAACTAAGATCCTCTGCATAGAATTTTTTAGCTGTCCCTTGTATACTAGCCTGATGTGGGAGGTCCTTCTGTCTTGGTTAATGAATAAAGAAACTGCCTTGACCTGTTGATAGGGCAGAACTTAGGTAGGCAGGGAAGACAGAACTGAATGCTGGGAGAAAGAAGGTCAGAGCGAGAGGAATGCCAGCGAGCCACCAGAAACAGACACTGGGAATTTTACCTGGTAAGCCACTGCCACATGGCGATACACAGATTATTAGAAATGCGTTAAATTAAGATGTAAAAGTTAGCCAATAAGAAGTTAGAGCTAATGGGCCAAGCAGTGATTTAATTAATA
Source organism: Ondatra zibethicus (assembly GCA_004026605.1). NCBI lineage: Eukaryota > Metazoa > Chordata > Mammalia > Rodentia > Cricetidae > Ondatra > Ondatra zibethicus. The sequence continues at coordinate 24,301 of PVIU01018896.1, forward strand.
CAGTTTCTGTGTGGTTATTTTGGGGCTAAGGTAGCCGAGTGGCTGGACCAAACGAGTGGGCTCTCCTCCTACACTAGCCCAATCTAACTATATAAAAATATAAACTGGTAGTGAGGATGGATAATTATAGGCCTGGGTATTTGAAACTTTCTAATTTAGTAATTAGTAAAATAATTATTGTTAAATTGTTGAATCCTTTTCTTCAAACCCAATTAAAGCAATCCAATTAAGCAGGAGAACATTGCCTGGGCTGGCATAGCAAGGCTGGGAGGCAGGTGTTGAGGCAGGGAAGGAGTCGAGTAGGTCAAGGGTCACCATATGCTTATGGTTCCTGCTCTTCTTTTTTGTTCTCCAAGGCCTTTATTGGCTCTGGACTCACTGGAGCCAAAGTTTATAACTTCTCGTTGGAGAATGAGAAACATCTCATCTGGAAAAATGGAAAGTAAAATCTGCAAGCTGATCATTGATGTCTAAGAGTAGATTTGTGCAGGCAAAGAAAAGCTATAAACTGTTTCATCAAGGGCTACCAGCGTGGGGGTCACCTCTCCCCACTGGTTTCAATATGGAAGGGAGGAAAGGGACCAGAGAAGCATATGTGGCCCCATTTTTACACCCAATGTTCCTCCAATCAGCTGCTCCCTAACCCATTTTTCTGTGTAGAGAAGTACTTAGGCTGTTGGTTTGTTTGGTTTGCTTTTTTTTTTTTAAGACATTAGCTTACGATGTTTATGACTGTTGCTGTTTAATGATTCATTTATGATAATTAATGTATTAATTCTTTGTACTCATTCCCTCAAGCAATTCTGTGAAGGGTATAATTTTAAAAATTCAACAAATAAAAATAACAAGCTGTTACTGTCCAAGCAGTATTATTTAAGTGCTATTTCATGAATTGTAATATTTCAATTCTATTAACTTAAAAGGATTAGCTTCTAAGGGATTGTTGTCTTCTGATCCTATTTCATGTTAATTACTCCTTGGATGCTAATAGCATCAGAGTTTGCGCTGGGTCTTCATTTATAATGAAAATGAGAGTGTAAAAAGAAAGGTTAGCGCACTCCAGTTCAATTAAATCCAACAGCTGGATGTGCAGTGTCATCTGTGTGTTGAGAACAGGACAGGTTTAGAGGTGCAGGGATCCCTGTCAGTGGTCCAAGGCATGGGAATGGGTTTCATGAGACCGTAGCTCCAGCAAGCCACCTATCTACTGTGTTAGCTACTTCTCCTGTCATTGTGATTTAATGCCATAGCTAAAAGCAAGACTTCCTATAGAAGAAAAAGGATATTTGTATTTATGGTTCTAGAGGGAGTGTTCATAATGGCAGGAAAATACAGCAGCATGCGGTCAAAACTGAATGCTGGCCAATCACATTCTTGTCCTCACATAGCAAACAGAGAGAGCGGATAGTGGAGTGAGATTGTAAAAGCAAAAGTTCCATAACCTCCCCTAACAGTGCAGCCAACTGGGGACCAGGTGTTCAAATACCTACAGGAGTGTTTTTTATTGAAACCCACCATACACCAGGTCCAGCTGCATTATCATTTATCTTCACGACAATGGTATGGGGTAGGAATCACAACCTCTATTTTATAGATGGAAAATATTAAGAAGAATTAAGTTATTTGTCCATAGGTACCCAGCTGGTATTTGACAAGAGCAGATTTTGACTCCAGTATGACTTTCTGGGAAATTTTCATAATAGAATGTCAGGAAATGACTGTCAATAAACGGTGAAACCTACAATGTTGGTCCTTAGTCTCCCTGCCTCCCTCACTTGATAAGATCTGATTTCTCTATTGGACCTTCTCCCTATTGCCTCCTTCTCTTTCAGCAGTTGCTTGGCTATTTTCCAAATCCTAAGCACAATACAAAAACATCAATAGTCTATGTAGACCATGGCTGTGCGGCAAAGCTTCCAATAATGAGAGGTGTGCACGTCTGCACTGTGTGATACGGTACGCACTGGCCAAGTGCAGCTGCCAAGCCCTTGAAGAGTGGTTAGCATGCCTGAGGCAATAAGCTATTTCGTTCCTTAAAGTTGAAGTAGCTGCATTGCCAGTGCCCATCGTCTTGGAAACTACCCTATAAATAAGTGGCTCTCAACCTTCCTAACGCTGAGACCCTTTAATACAGTTCCTCATGTTGTGATGACCCCAACCATAAAACTATTTCGTTGCTGCTTCCTAACTGCAATTCTGCTACTGTTATGAATCGTAATATAAATATCTGATAGCCAGGATGGCTGGGGATCACAAACTATAGGCTGAGAACCGCAGCTCTAAGTCATTCTCAATGCTCACTGTGTCTAAACAGTCTTTCTCGGTGTTTTATATTTCCGGAGCCTGTTCTGCTAGGACAGTCACTTACTGTATCTGATGGATGGATGCTGATTAATTTGTATGTGCAGCCTCCCAGAAAAGATAGTTGCGTTTGAGCAGAGCCCTTCTGGACATGAAAATGTAAATTTTCAGATGCTTTGGCAGGCCACTAGGGGAGATGTTTTTGATCAAAAGAACCTTTAAATCTCATTAATCCTATAATGTGCATACAGCCAGATGTTAGTCCCATGTAATGTTTTTGGTCACATTCCTCCTTTATGATAATCAGGCAGTTTTGTCCCAGAGAACTCAGATGTTTCCGAGTATTTTTCCCAGAGTACATTTTATTCTGCTTTCCGCTTTCTCTCTGTACTGAAGGCCAAGGTTCACTGAAGCATCTGGTTTCCTCAAAGGGACACTACCAAGCTCAAGGGGGAAGTTCTGCCTGTCCCACACCTGTGGCTAGCGGCTGGGCCATCCTTCTGAGGACACAGCAGCCTTTCCACCTGAGGGACACTGCATTTTTTCCTGAGTTGCAAAAATGAAGACTCTAAGGTCACAAAATCGAAGGCTTTCATGGCACAAAATTGAGGAGGAACCAAGTATAGGGCTGGGACACAAAAGCAGACAATAAAGGCTGACCTCACCCAATCAAGGGACTTAGAGGCAAGGTGAACCAGAAGAAAATCAAACCAAGAATCAAAGTAAAAACATCCTAACATCAAATATGGTGCAAGTCAAAGGAGCCAAGTCCCACTGTCCTATAGCAAAGGGCAGTGTGCAAAAGCTGATTGTGAAGGTTCTTTGGTCTGAGTGCCTTTGTCTTCTGGAAAGACCTGGCTGTGCCTAACCCTAAAGCCATCAGACCTGAGGATGTAGGTGACTGGCTATACTCTCAAATGTATTCCTTCCTGTATTAAACAAATTCAATCCTGATCCCCGAACACAGCATAGAGTGTCGATCCTTCACTTTAGAAAACTGACGTGCCAAGGGGAGAAAAAGAAAATAACAAAGCAGAGCTCTTAAATGAGCACCTATAAATTATCACTCAGCAGCAAAGAGCCCTTGTAGGGGCTTAGGAAAAAGAGTCCTTGTAGATGTCCACCGTGTTTATTCTCAGCCGTGTTCTAATTCTTTCATTTGCCATCAGTGGCTTCCCCCCCGCCAAGTTACTCTCATACAAACACTGTGTAGCTCAACCCTTCCTAAAATGAGTGGCCTCCCTCCCAGAAAAGCATGAATATTTCCTATCCGTCTGTCCGATATGCTTCTTCCGATGCCTGGTACCTCTCCCTTCAAGCTCATGAAGTATGACAACATTAAGACGGCAGAGCTGAAGGGCCGTGATTTTGCAATGAAAATAATAGTAATTTAGGTAAGTAAAATAAAGCATCCTTTAAAGAAGGTTTACAGCTATTAATTTTCTGTCTGTGAAGATTACATTCTGAAGTGCCATTGTGGGCTGTGTCTTTGGATTTAAGGCTGGGAAGGAGGGGACCACAATCTTTGTGAAGCTGTGTCTCCCATGGACCCTACTGAGCCCCAGAAAACGGGACTCCTTCCCACTCTCTTCGGGTTTCTTTCTGCACACATAGTGAAGGGAGCTTATTCCCAGTGAGGCAGCCTTTCTGATCTGACAGAACTGTGTAAGATACATTCACTCAAGCAAGAAAAACAGAAAATGAGGTCTGTTGGTATTCCTTGAGGCCATAAGCCTCTTAAGTGGGCAACACATTCCCCTCCTTCAGAACTGCCACACTGCATCTAATGTCTGCGTCTAATTAGTCAATCTGTTATTTTATTAGAGTTGTGATGGTGACTAGTGACTGTGACCTCACTGGGTAGAATTGCCCAGGGCTTGCAGGTTGTAAGAATCCCTCCTGGTACAGAGGCAGGAATGCTTTTCACAGAAGCCCAAGCATCAGCTCTGGCATTTCTCAGTTCTTTCTCCGCCAGCCCCATCCTTCTCAGAACCTACAGCATCAGCAAGATAGGTACCCAGGAAGGGAGAAGACTGGGGCAGGAACAAGCTTCCATGATGTTGTGACTGGTGGCTATGGAATATTGGTTAGATTAATTAGTGGATTAATGCTTTTGAATTCATCAAGCAATGTGGATGTACATATATGAGGACAGATTTATACATCTGTGTATAAATATGCATGTATGCATATCTCTGTGTGTGATTTTGTAGATATATTTTAGCATATATACTTTCAAGTTAGGAGACATTACTCTCAAAAATGATGATTATTCTAAATATGAGGGCATATACCTGTGCACCTGTGAATGAAGGACAGGGTCGAACACAGATGCTAGCTATTAGGAACCTGCTACCTTGTTTTATGAGAAAAGGTCTCTCACTGGGACCTGGGGCTCACCAGTTAGGCTGACTGAAGAGTAAGCCCCAGAAATCCATCTGTCTACATCTACCAGATGCTGGGATTACAAACACACAACCACACTGGCTTTTACACAGGTGTGGAAGATCAAATTCCTGTTCTCATGCGTGTCTGGCAGATACTTTACCAACCAAGCTATTGCCCCAGTCCCAGAGATGATGATTATTTAAGAACCTGTATCCAATTTATAATCTCTCTAATGCTGAACATTTGAATGAATCCATCCCCACCATTTTTTTTTCAGTTCTTTCCAAGATCTTCGAGCTCCGGCCACCACTCAGGGAGTGGCCTGGCAGCGTCAAGGCCTGCTGCCACTCAGGGCTGAGCACAGGAGATTTCACTTCTACACCTCAGAGAGTTTATGTTGCTGTTTACGGAAGACACTTCCTGCCCCCGGTTTTCTCATAACAATTCCTCATAAGAAGGAGACTCGCCACGAGACAAATGGCTAAGCACAGGGATTTGGTTGTGCTTGCGTTTTCATGGTGTTCTATTCACTGCTTCATTTTTCCCGTGCAATGTACAATTAACACTTGAATCTTCCTGGCTGTGAAGAAATCGAGATTACAGTTATTACTGGAAATAATTCATTTTTGTGTCTCCTCACATCCCGGGAGACTAATCCTTCCAAGTTCATCTAAGGTTCTCTTCTCTGTGACAATCTATTTTAACATGGGTGTCTCCTGTTGTGTGGTTTAGTACACACAAGTGAAGACTCACCTGCTGCTCTTTACATTTTGGTCAAAGGGGAAAATAATCTCACTGAGTATAGAAACTAAATTGCATACTATTTTTTAGAAGCCAATTCAGCATCTAAAATCAGATAATAGAACCTTCCAGAAATATTTGCTAAATTGTAACTAGAAGCAAATAACAAACTCAAACCCATGAATCATGGTACATATTATCTTCGGCCAAGAATCCAAATAATTTCATATCTTGTCTTAAATCACCGAGACTCCACTTCTCTGACTTTGGCATTTTTAATTCAACCACATATATTCCAAACCTATCTTCACCCAAACCAGAATGTCTAGGCTTTGAAGGAAATCATTCCATGTACTTATAGACAGCTAAGCACTAGATTGGTTGCCTTTATTATGCAAAAAAGTCCAGATTTTTTTCTCATTTGGCAGCAATAAGATAGCCCCTCGGCTCACAAATCTGCAGATGTAGAAAGTAAAACGAGGACCAGGGTGTGATGCTGTATACCATCAGTTCCAACTTGTGAGGCCGAGCCAATAGCATCAGCAGTTTGAGGCCAGCCTGGTCTACACAAGCAAGAACCAATCTCAAAAATTAGACAACTAGACCACTGTCATTTTTTCCTGTGTTTTAACTTTTCATGGCAGATTCCTGGCCTAGAAGCCAGTAGCCTCTTCCTGGTACTTTCTCCAGCCTTCTGCTCTGTGGTTGCCATTAGCACTCCCTTCCCCTGCCCATAGGGAGCCCACTAGGGTACAGCACGTGTTTTTGATCCTCATGCTATTTCTCACCCTTTACCTCAGTTCTCACAATAGTTTATCCAGGAATTACATATTTACCCCTTCTAGAGATAAAATGGCTTTTGAATGAGTAATTAATTAATATTAATCAATTCATTCAATTAATTTGAAATGTGTGGTATAATAAAGATGAATATTCTTGTCCTATCAGTTCTTATTATCTCCCAGCCCTCACGCCACTCACTGGCAGTTTCTTTGTATCCTCCCAGGGTTCTTTTATGCACAAAACTGAAAATGTGTCCTGGTGGTCAAAAGGAAAAAGAAAGTCAGTGTGCTGCCCTTAGTTTCTCCATGGAGAGAATTTAGTCCTCATCTTTCCTCCATCCTTCTTAACTGCTTTTCTAAGTAAGGGGAAGTCAGAAAAATCATCCTAGACTCTGGCCTGTTTTCCTACCCAGCTAGTGTCGGGGCCAAGTGATGCTAAAACTCTACAGAGGTGATGAACTAAGGAGCACCGAGAGGACTGAACAATTGAACCTGTTGATTTCATCATTGGTATTAGATGTGATAAATGTAAGGGAAGAAAAAGATTTGAGGTCCAGAATCTCTTATGATCAAGATCTTCTTCCCAGCTTGCAATTAAGTTCCTGCTGTTATTCATTAAATAAGATCAAAATTGGTTCCTTCCTGTTGAGCGAGGTATGTGTTACTGATGATGGGATGTTTGGAGTATTGTAGCTCTGCCTCAGTTTGCTCCTGGGGACTGGGGATTAGAGAGAAAAAAAGGAAAAGGCATTCATCCAGTTCTTAGCAAACACCTAGAGGACAAGGGTCCAAATGAAACTTTTAAAATGCAAATTGTTACAAAGCTGAGTTAAGACTATTGATGACTTTTCTCCCCCAGAAACCTACATAACACCTTACTATACCATAAAATCTCGTGAGCAGGAAAAAAGCTTCCAGGTCAGTGCCAGCCCAGTTCTCTGTGTCCAGTTACCAGAGTGTGTGATAGCTTCAGCAATAGGGTCTTAAAATTGAGTACTCATGGGCAACCTTGAGTGATGGCAAAAAACAAAAATTACCTGACTATAGTGGCATGAATGTTATGGAAGTAGGCCTGCTCCAGAGGAGGAAATTCACTTTGTACTGTAAATCTGATCAAGAACTTGTGGTGAGGAGCTTGTCAGCCCTAAAGGAGAATCTGTTACTATTTTGCTAAATGGACACAGTATCAAACTGCCTTCTAAAGAGTTAATACCTATACCCATAGATTAGTGTGTGTTTTGTTGCTGTTAAGAGACACAGTGACTCTAGCAACTCTTATAAAGGAAAGCATTTAATTGGGATTTAATTACAATTTTAGAAGTTTAGTCTATTATCACCATTACAGGAAGTGTGGTGGCAGACAGGCAGAGACATGGTGCTGGAGAAGTACCTGAGAACTGTACATCTTGATTGGCAGACAGTAGAAAGAGCAAGAGTCACTGGGCCTGGCTTGGGCTTTTGAAACCTCAAAGTCCAAAGTATGTCCTCAGTGACATACTTCCTCCAACAAGGCCACACCTATTCCAACAAGGGCACACCTAATCCTCAAGTAATGCCTCTCTCTGACGACCAAGCATTCAAATCTATGAGCCAATAAAGGGCCATTCTCATTCAAACCACAGCTCAGTTCTCAGTTCTCATCAGAGAAGGTTTTTTTTTGTGTGTGTGGTGGGCAGCAGTTAATATAGAGAATGGTCGCAGTGCAGAGATTGAGTGTCTATGGAACATAAGTCATAATTAGGACATTTACATCACTGCCTGCCTTCCTAAGGCTCAAGGTACACCATGTTAGAGGAGTGAGAAATTTAAACATCCAGAGGCTGAGGATGACTGCTGCAAAACGGTGTCTTCTGGACAGGACAGACCATTGCACAGATGAATGCACAGCAGCTATGACTGCCTGAACAACACCTGTACAAGATCCAGCCAGTCAGTAGTCCAGCATGTGTAGGGAGGGACAGAGAAGAGATGACAAAATCAACTTAAAGAAGGAAGGCTTTATTTCAGCTCATGCTTGAGAAGGCAGACCATTATAGCTGAGAAGGCACAATGGTAAGAATGGCTCTAACTGTGGTTACATAAGCAAGAGGTAGCTGCATACGTTACATCCAAATTCAGGAAACCAAGAGGGATGAGTATTGATGTACATCTCACACTCGCCTTTTAAAATTTTTATGTATAGGACTGTTTTATCTGTATGTATGTCTACATACCGCATGTATGCCTGGTACCCACAGAGACCAGAAGAGGGAATTAGATACCTCAGGACAGGACTTGCAGATGGTTGTGAGCCACTGTGTACGCTGTGAAATGAACCTGGATCCTCTGGAGGAATAGCAGGTGCTCGCAATCATTGAGCCATCTCTCAAGCCCCATTTTTATATGCAGTCCTATGCACCAACCCATGAATTAGGACCACCCACATTTAGACTGAGTCTTCACTCAATTAGAGCTCTCTGAAAACTACCTCATTGTTGTAAATCTGGGCAATTTTACAATGTTTATTGATCATCAGCGATGCTTCACGTATTTATAAGAACTTTACCCTTGTGACTTAAAGGCGCTATCTCATATAACCAGCACATTGGGATGAAATTCAACCAATGAATTTCCGGAGAGGCAAATGTGCAATATGTTGTGGGTTTACAGTGGTTAACAGCATAAACACTAAAACTGGGTTAGTATTTTTCTGAATTCACTTATGAATCTTGAGCAATTAGGTTGTTATTTACTCTTTGTCCTTCATTTTCTCATTTATAACTTTAAATGAAGTAGTATCTGTTGTTGGAGGCCACTTGTTTGTTTCCCGGCTGCCCAGATTCCTGAAATAATCACACAGAAACTATATTATTTGCAATACTGTTTGGCCAATACCTTAAGCATATTTCTAGCTAGCTCTTACATCTAGAATTAACCCATTTCCATTATTTTATATTTTATCACAAGGTTCATGGCCTACCAGCAAGGTTCAAACTGGCAGCTTGCGTCTTTCCTCTCTGGTGGCTTCGTGGCATCTCATGATTCTGCCTTCTTTCTCCCAGCATTCAGCTTAGTTTTCACCACCTAGTTTTACTCTGTCCTATCACAGTCCAAGCCAGCTTCTTTATTCAATAACCAATAAAAGCAACTTATATACAGAAAGACTTCCCACACCAAGTATCCACAAATTCTTCTGATAATTAAATCGACAATTAAATGCTTAGTGTAGTATAGAGAATAGCCAATTTGGACAACTATTTGTTTTCTTGTTATTGTTTGTTCTTTCCCTTCTGGAAAGTGGGCACTGGGTGAACATTGTTCTTTTCATTCTCTGCTGTTACCCCAGCACCTAGAACAATCTCTGTACTTCTCTAGGAACACAGTGTACCTTTGTCCACTGTCTGTTGAATGGATGTACAGAGAATGACATGTGATTTAGCCATAGTGTATATAAGCCACTGCAGGCCAGCCTGTTTACTACAGAAGTGTAATAACACCATTTTCCTAGCATTATCCTTAAACATAGTAGATACTCAACAAATATTAATGTCTTGCCCTTTCTTCCCATTGTTAGCCACAAATCTCTCACATGAAAATGAGACCTCTTGGCAATATCCGCTCTAGAGTTTGATGACAGTGACAAATATAAGTACAAATATCAGCAATGGCGATCTCTCTTTCAGATGTGCACAGAGGCAGGCTTGTTTTGAACAATGGCAGTCACAACTATCTCAAAGCAACTCACACAAAACAATCTTCTAGTTATCACTTATATCTACAGATATTGGAATTCAACTCTATGGAGAGTTTACATCCTTAGTCAGAAATTCATATTTGTAGTCACGGACATCATCAAATAACAAATAGGAACTTGACATCTTCAATATGAGAAATTTGTTGTAACTATCTTTTTTCCTGTAGAAGAAAAGTTTAAACCATTTCTAGTAAGAAAAGAATGATATGGCAAGAGGAAATAGATTGCTTGGGCTCAAGGGCTAATTTTCCTTTAATAAATGAGACTATGGTGATTTTTTCAAAAGTATTTTATTCTTATGAGTATGTGTGGGAGATCATAAAAGTGTGTCAGATTGGAAACTTGTGTTACAGGAAGTCATGGGCTGCCTGTGGGTGCTTGGGTACTCTGGAAGATCAGTAAGTGCTGCTAACTGATGAACCATTCCTTTAGCCCTCTTGGATTACTAGTAAATACACCAATGAGAACTTCTCTTTGTTTCCTCTAATTGGCACAAAAATCTATAGAAAAAAGTACTGGGTAGGAAATAAGGTAGGCAAGTTTTAGTCCACTTAACCTGTCTCTGTTTGGCTTTGTGATTTTAGACAATAAACACTATTCTCACATATCTAGAAAGAGATCATGACAGGTGCTTCTTATGTATTCCTGATGGGATATCAACATGTGAAAGAATGAAAATAGAGCCATATCTATCACCATGCACAAAACTCAAGTCCAAATGGACCAAAGATCTCAATATAAAGCCAACCACACTGAACCTCATAGAAGAGAAAGTGGGAAGTACACTTGAATGTATTGGCACAGGAGACCACTTCCTATATATAACCCCAGTAGCACAGACACTGAAAGAAACAATTAATAAATGAAACCTCCTGAAACTGAAAATTTTCTGTAAAGCAAAGGGCATGGTCAACAAGACAAAATGACAGCCTACAGAATGGGAAAAGTTCTTCACCAACCCCACATCAGACAGTGGCCTGATCTCCAAAATATACAAAGAACTCAAGAAATTGGTCATCAAAAGAACAAATAATCCAATAAAAAAAATGGGGTACAGACCTAAACAGAGAACTCTTAACAGAAGAATCTAAAATGGTTGAAGGACACTTAAGGAAATGCACAACATCCTTAGCCATCAGAGAAATACAAATCAAAACAACTCTGAGATTCCATCTTACACCTGTAAGAATGACCAAGATCAAAAACACCGATGACAACTTATGCTGGAGAGGTTGTAGGGTAAAAGGAACACTTCTGCATTGCTGGTGGGATGCAAGCTGGTACAGCCCCTTTGGATATCAGTATGGCAATTTCTCAGAAAATTAGGAAACAACCTTCCTCAAGACCCAGTAATACCACTTTTGGGTACATATCCAAAGGATGCTCAATCGTGCCACAAGAACATGTGCTCAACTATGTTCATTATGGCATTGTTTGTCATAGCCATAACCTGGAAACAACCTAAATGCCCCTCAACCAAATAATGGATAAGAAAAATGTGGTACATTGTAGGAGGGTCCTTCTGTATTTGGGTTGCTTTTATTGGTTAATAAAGAAACTGCCTTGGCCTTCTGATAGGACAGGACTTAGATAGACAGGATAAAGAGAACAGAATGCTGGGAAGGGGACAGAGCCAGAGAGAGCTGCCCGCCATGAAGCTGCCAGGTCAAGCTGAGTCTTTCCCGGTAAGCCATGACTTGTGGTGACACACAGATTATTAGAAATGGGTTAAACAAATATGTGAGAGTTAGCTAATAAGAGGCTAGAGCTAATGGGCCAGGCAGTATTTTAATGAATACAGTTTCTGTGTAATTATTTCCGTATGCACCAGGAACCAGGTGGCACAAGGGGCCCTGCGCCAGGAACCAGGTGCAGGGAATGCAGCCCGAGCCCCTCATTACAACAGTACATTTACACAATGGAGTACTACACAGCAGAAAAAAATGACATCTTGAGATTTGCAGGCAAATGGATGGATCTAGAAAACATTATACTGAGTGAGGTAACTCAGGCCCAGAAAGACATACATCATATTACTTACTCATAAGTGGTTTTATACACAAAGCAAAGAAAACCAGTCAACAATTCACAACCCCAGAGAACCTAGACAACAATGAGGAATGTAAGAGAGACATATATGTATCTAATGTATATGGGAAGTAGAAAAAGTCAAGATCTCCTGAGTAAATTGGGAGCATGGGAACTGTGGGAGAGGGTTGAAGTGGAGGGGAGAGGAAGGGAGGGGAGCAGAGAAAAATGTATAGCTCAATAAAACCGATTAAAAAAAGAGTGTGACTGCCAAACCTTGTTAAGACAAGGTGGGACAGTCCTTCAAAAATCCTGCTTCAATATTCCTGTCAAATATTCTAAGCCTTCAGGCCAAAGATGGATGCCTCAGTATTGCAGAGGAACCGTGAATGACTGACTGTATGGGAAACCAGCTGCTTTGTCATTTTTCACAGTTTTGGAAGTCATTTGCTCATACTTCCTGCTTACTCAGTTAATATTATTTTCTTATTGGGTCTCTGGGGGAATTGAAGACTAGATAGTTATAATTCTCCTTGTTTACCAGATTCAGAAAAGAAATTCACTAAAGAAAAGTAAAGTATATAAGGTTGAGAGACATAAAAAGATTTTGAGTTGGTAATGCAAGTTAGAATAGAAAGTGAATTAGGTACAACACTGAACTCACCAAGATAGGGTAGATAATGGAGTATTTTCCATGAATTTGTCAAATGCAAATGGACTAGACTTTGTTGATGTACTTATTGCCTGTATATATTGTATATAGTTATTGTACTTATTGTACATAGTTTTTCCTATATTAGTTATAGCTTTCTTTTTTATTTTAGACAAAAAATGGAAAATGTAGTGATATTTTGTTTGTGTTTTAACAAGTAAAGGGCTGGAGAGATGGTTCAACAGTTAAGAAAAAAAAGAGAATAGGTTAATGCTATTTTTGAAAAGGCTTTTTTAGGAGAGGTATGATTCTGTCTTCTTTCCTGCCACCTGAGTACACAGGTAGAAGTCCTACAAAACATGCTGTTGCCATGTTTTAGAAATCCCCAGCCTCCAGAATCCTGGGAAAATATGCTTCTGTTTGGAAAGTAGAGATTTTGGTATTGGCACAGCAGAACAATATGTATGCCCACAGTATCTGTAGATCTGGACCACTTCTATTTTCGTTGAGGGTTCCAGATATCCTAAGGAGTCTGGAAATGCCAAGAAGCTTTTAAGACTGGGGACAGTGCATAGAAGGTATCAGGCTTGTGCTTTCAAGTGAGCTTTGTAATCTTTAGCTCCATAATATAAATCTTAATTACTTAAAGCTGCTTGGCTATCTCCAAATTCATGTCTGCCTGTTACATATAAGATGTCAATCAAGGTCATGCTTTTAGGTAATATGTTTTCAATATGTCCTGTTATAATTAACTTATGTTTATAACTACATCACCATGAAAATAATAATTTTGAATAAATTTGTAAGTTCTGGGGATATCAAGAAAGGAAAAATATATAAACTTCTGTTTATAGAAGCGTTGTCTACAAAATTCTATGAGTCAAGGATAACTTATGGGGTGAAAGAAAGCTATGAAGGAAATAGAAATTCCAATCTTTTAAATAAAAACCCACCAAAAAACAACAAA
>PVIU01018897.1:0-37850 GCA_004026605.1 Ondatra zibethicus
AAAAAAATAACAACAGCTTGAATTTTGCAGGAAAATGGAGCATTATTTTGAGTGAGGTAACCCAGACACAGAAAGACAATTATCACATGTACTCACTCATAGGTGGTTTTTAAACACAAGACAAAGAAAACCAGCTTACAAACCACAATCCCAGAGAATTTAGACAACAATAAGGACACTAAGAGAGACCTACATAGATCTAATCTACACGGGAAGTAGAAAGTATAAAAAGGCAAGATCTCCTGAATAAATTGGGAGCATGGGGACCTTGGAGGAGGGTTGAAGGAGGGAGGGGAGCAGAGAAAAATGTAGAGCTCAATAAATATCATGGGAAAAAAATATTTTTTCTTGGCAATTGAGGCTATTTAACTTTCTGTACAAAGTATATTATTAGGCATGGTGGTGCATGCCTTTAATTCTAGCATTCTCAAGGCAAATGAAGGCAGATTTCTTTGAGTTCAAGGACAGCCAGGGCTACATAGTGAGAAGTCACAGTTTGTCTGTATCAGTGGTTAGATGTTTGGGTCATTTCCATATTTACAGCTGTTAAAAATATATTTCTTACTTTATCTTTTTTTAAAAAAATATATTTCTATGTAAATGTTTTGCTTGCTTGTTTGATTGGTTAGTTTATTTGGTTTTGTTTTTTGTTTTGCTGTGCTGTAGATTAAACCCAGAACTATATGCAAGCCAGGCAATTCTCTACTACTGAGCTACACCCCCACGTCCCTGTATAAATTAATTGGTTTGTGGGAGATATCAGTGTCTCACGTAGGCCAGGCTGACCTCGAGTTCATTACTGAATATGACCTTGAGCTCCTCATCCTTCTATATTTACCACTCATGCTAGGATACAAGCATGTATCACTAGTCCAGCTAAGTTTTTGCTTATAAAGCTTTTTTAAATTATATGTATGCAGGGGTAGGGGATAGGTGCATTTTATACATTTGTGCAGATGCCTATAGAGGTTAGAGGCATCATATCCCCTGGAACTGTAAGAGGATGTTGTAAGCCGACATGGGTTCTGGAGCCAAACTTGAGTCCTCTGGAATAGTGGAGTGTGCTTTTAATTGCTGATCTCCTAGTTCTTGGCTGAGTTATTACGCAGACAAATGTTTTCAGTTAGGCATATGCATATACATATATATCTCACAAGATGTTAATTCTGTCTTTGACTTTACAAAGAGTTATTGAACTGTATTCCTAAGTAACTATACGGTTTGAAACAACCCCAGCAGTACACCAGCAGTGTATGAGGGCTGCAGTATTTATTTCTGTCTTCAATAGTATTTGTCAGTGCCAGCCATTTTGAATTACAGCTTCCTTGTTAAGTAGTAAACAGTGTTTCCTTCTAGTTCTTCTTTTCAGTTCCCCAATGACTAGTAATGTGTTATTAGCCATTTGTGTATCTTTGGAGAAATGACATTCTAAATTATTTCTTCATGTTTTTCTTTGCCTATTTTAATATTAGATTATTTGTTTTTCCCAACCTTTTTCCAGAAACCGACCCAGGGGGCCTTGCACATCAAGACCACTTCTCCCACTGAGCTACACTCTCCTTCCATCCAGCCCCACGAGAGTTTTTTATATAGTCTTTTTGTTCGTTTGTTTGGTTTTTCGAGTCAGGGTTTCTCTGTAGCTTTGGAGCCTGTCCTGGAACTAGCTCGTGTAGACCAGGCTGGGCTCGAACTCACAGAGATCCACCTGCCTCTGTCTAGTGAGTGCTGCGATTAAAGATGTGCACCAAAACAAACAACCAAAAAAAGGTATATGAAATATTAGACAAAGCCTGGGACTGGAGCCAATCAATTGTTATTTAAATCTGATAGAAGGATGAAATGCGAATTTTTCTTTAAAGCCAGTAGTGATTGTATTTCACTTTGTCATTATCAAAGTAAATATATTTTTTCTTTTATTTTATGTGATTTGGTGTGAAGGTGTTAGATCCCCTGGAACTGGAGTTACAGACGATTCTCAGCTGCCATGTGGGTGCTGGGAATTGAACCCAGGTCCTCTGGAAGAGAGGCCAGTGCTCTTAACCTCTGAGCCATCTCTCCACCCCTCTTACATTTTATTTATTTATTTATTTTGGTTTTTCGAGACAGGGTTTCTATGTAGCTTTGGGGCCTGTCCTGGAACTCACTCATGTAGACCAGGTTGGCCTTGACTCACAGAAATCCACCTGCCTCTGCCTCCCAAGTGCTCAGATTGAATGTGTGTGCTACTACCGCCCAGCCTCTCCCCCCTCCCCCGTATTTTTATTTAAGAACTTAAATGAGTTAGGAAAGTATTTTACCTATAACCTACAAGCTTGGGGGTCTGAGGAAGGAGAATTGTCTTATCTATGAAGCTAGATGTATTAACTGTATCATGAGTTTCAGACTATCCTTCAAGAGGTAGAGCCATGAATCAGAGATTCAAGGCCTACCCATCTCAAAATGCAAACAATAACAAAAACAGAACTAAAGCTTAGTATTTCTTTTCATCTTTAGTCCTTTGGTTACCTATTTTTTTTAAAAAATGATAAAAACTAGCTGGGCGGTGGTGCTTCACACCTTTTAATCTGAGCACTTGGGAGGCAGAGGCAGGCAGATCTCTGTGAGTTTGACCCCAGCCTGGTCTACAGAGCAAGTTCTGGGACAACTAGGGCTATTTCACAGAGAAACCCTGCCTCAAAAAAACAAAAAACAAAAAAATGATAAAAAACAAAACAAAACCGAATGGGCCTTTGAGATAGCTCATCAGATCAAAGTCCTTTCCAGTCAAGCCTTAAGACCTGAGTTCAATCCCAGAATCCATAGCTTAAGGAGAGAACTGACTAGCAAAAGTTGTCCTCTGGTCTCTACATGTGCCATGGCACACACATTAATAAGAAATAATTTCTTAAGTGGGTTGGAGATGGCTCGGTTGTTCAGAGTACCTGCTCTGCACCCATGAGGACCTGAGGGTCATTGTCTCGTGCACTGTAACCCCAGCACTGTTGCAGAACAGAGACCAGAGGATTGCTGGTCCTTTCTGGCTGCCAAGCTAGCAAGAAATCATGAGCTTTAGGTTCAGGGAGAGACCCTGTGACAAATGTATAAGGCAGAAAATAATAAAGCACCTAATGCCCTCCTCTGACTTCAGTGCACACATGCATAAGGGCAAACACTACCCACACATATAAGCACCTATACTCACACCTGCACAGACAATAAAACTTTGTAAATTAGCAGCATCCAATCAAGTATTATGAATTTAATACTATTCTAGGTAATGCTATAAAACTGGACATAATGTCTTTAAAATTACTTTATATCTCTCAGTGTATTCATATTATTTGGTGATATTACTTTAAATACATTCAATTATTTCCTTATGAAATATTATGAATCTCATATTTCTTTTTTCATGTATTTATTTTCTTTACATTTGTCTATCTATACATACAAAACACCCCTGTGTGCCACAGTGTTCATATTGGAAGTCAGAAGATAACTTTCAGGAGTTTGTTCTCTCCTTCCACCATGTAGGTTCCAGAGATGAAAGTCAAGTGATCAGGCTTGGTAACAAGTACCTTTACCAGCCCTGTTTCTTTTTACAAGGGTCTCTTATAGTCCAGACTGACCTCCAACTTGCTATGTAATCAAGGATAACCTTGAACTTCTGATCCTCCTGCTTCCCTGTCCAAGAGCTGGGATTATAGCACACACCACCATGGCTTGCTTATGCGGTGCTAGTCAGGTGCTCTACCGTCTACACTACCTCCTTAACCCATATGGAATTTGTCTTTCAGAGAAAGGGAAAACAGGAGCTTTATCATTTTCTTTTCTTTCAAAGGGAATTACCTTCAGAATTACGGGGAATTTTTGATAAAGAAGAAGTGGATGTTAAAGTTGAAGATAAAAAAAATGAAGTATGTATGTCTACTAAGCCTGTGTTCCAGCCCTTTTCAGGACAGGGGCACAGACTAGGAAGGTAAGTATGGTTATTGTCTGTGTTTTCTATGACAGACATTTTCTCGTTATTCTAACCATATAGGACGTAATATTTCTCCTGCTAGAAAAGACTTTTTCTGGTGCTTGGGTTCTATCTAACCTAGGGCCCATAAACGTGGAAGGCAAATAGTTACTGCTGAAATACATCCCCAGTTCCCAAATGAGTTTTTTGTTTTGTTTTGTTTTGTTTTTTAGATTTTTTTTTATTTAGTATGTATACAGTGTTTTTCCTACATGCCAGAAGAGGGCACCAGACCTCATTATAGATGAGTGTGACCCATCTTGTGGTTGCCGGGAATTGAACTCAGGACCTCTGGAAGAGCAGCCAGTGCTCCTAACCTCTGAGTCATCTTTCCAACTCCAAGATATTTTTTTTTAAAAGGTTGATTTGGTTTTGGTTTGCTTTGTTTGTTTTGCAGGGTCTTTATATTTTCAAGGATGACTTTGAATTCCTGATCCTCCTGCCTCCACCTCACTAGTGCTGGGATTGCAGTGTTTGCCACATGCTTGGTTTTATGGGGTATTACAGACTAGACTAAGGATTTGTGTATGCTAAGCAAGCACTCTACCAACTATATATCCAATCCCTTGTTTTCATTTATTAGTGGTGGGAAAGTGTATACATTTTCAGCTTTACATATAGAAAGTTCTAGGTGTACCTTTCAAAATACTTTGCTTTTTTCCCTTGGTTACTCAAGGGCTAATTTCTACAGAGAAAGTAGTTTCTTTTAGCAGTTCATCCTATACCCCAGGTAATGCTAATTTGCATGTCATTCTGTAAACTTACAGATTGTTTGGGTATGTATAATTTCATTTAATTCCTAGAACATATATGTTGTGAACATAACAATCATTTATTCCTGAGGGAGTAGTTGTGATTTATAAATCTCTTCCTAGAAACTGAGCTTAATGTAAAATTTTTATAATAAGAAAACATGTATCTGACTTTGTCATTCGGATTTTCTTAGTGCTACACCAAAAATCGTTTCTAAAGCAAAGAGTATCGAAGTTGAAAAGAAAAGTACTTTGTCTGCTGTGTCACTGAACAACTTGGAGCCCATCACCAGGATCCAGATCTGGTTAGCCAACGGGGAAAGGACTATCCAAAGATTTAACATTTCTCATAGGTCAGTCCTCTGTGTTTATAATTGACTACTTGTTTTCCAATTTTAAATTTCATATCTTTTTTAAGTTTAGATAACAATGATGTTTGAGAACTAATGATGGCTTTTTTAAAAAAATAAACAGCTAAGTTTAATGTGTCAGTCACCATAGGATTCTTATACTCAACTATGTTTAGTGTGGGGTATTTTTGCTGTGTTTTGTTTTTAAGATTTATTTACTTTATGTATATGAGTGCTCTATTGGCCAGAAGCGGGCATTAGATTCCACTATAGATGGTTGTGAGCCACCATGTGGTTGCTGGGAATTGAACTTAGGACCTCTGGAGGAGCAGCCAGTGCTATTAACTGCTGAGCCATCTCTCCAGTCCCTGTTTTTGGGATTTTAATCTCAGTATCATGTTGATTTGGGCTTCTGTCCTGTAACTAGTTCATTTTCTCTCTATTGTTTTATTGCTGAGTACCTCATTCATTAGGCATATATGCCCTACCAGTAAGCTACAGCCTCAGCCCCATTCTTTTTGTCTACCACACATACATAATTGTTTATCCATTCAGTTCATTGGCAGCAGTCCAAGTTTAAGTTTACTTATGCAGATGTAACAGTCTTTTGTGTCTTTATGAACCAGGGACTCACTTTTTTGCCCTGCTCAGTTTTGAACTAGGCATGAATAATAAATACTCTTTTGTCATTGTCCAGTTTGCTCTGTGTATCTAAAATTATGTCCCCCAGAGGTAAAAGCCTTGTATTTTTCTGAATAACGTATCTCATAAGGGATAAAATATGTCTTACCATCAGTAGGTTACGATCTCTACTGAAAAATTTTATCTGTTTTACAGTGTTTGTTAAGTGGATGGTTTAGCAGCTTGCATGAACTTTTTGTTTATTTGTTGAGGTACCAGGGCCTGCTAGGTACCCATGTTGACCTGGGACTCTATAATTCAGGGCAGCCTTCAACTCACTGTTGCACCTTTGCTGCCTTGTGCTAGGAACAGAGGCTTGTAGCACCATGCCCAGATAGAATTTGGTTTGTTTGGTTTGGGTTTGTTTTTTTTAAGACAAGGGTTTGTCTGCCACCTGGCCTTTTTTTTTCTTTTTCTTTTTGAGACAGCATCTTATTCTACATTCTTCTGTGTAATTCAGACTGGCCTCAGACTAATGGCAATCTTCTCTCCACCCAGCCTTCTAAAAGATGGGATTGTAGTCGTGTGCCACCCACCATCCCAAGCTTTAGCCTTGTTTCTCAGGTTTGCATAGCAAGGGCACATGCTGACTGAGACATCTCCCAGCTAAAGTCACACAGAATTCCCCCAAGTAGGTGGGTTTAGGGCTTCCGTCTTTGCTCTTTTGTTTCTCTTTACTTAAAAATCTTTTTATTCTTTTCGTGTGTTTGCGTGTGTGCGCGTGCACAAGCAGGCATTTGTTGTTGTGTTTTCCTGAATAGTTGTTTTGTTTGCCGTTGGGTTTTTGTTGTTGCTGTTGTTCTTGTTTTGAGACCGAGCAAAAACTTACTATGTGACCCTAGCTGACCAAGAACTTATTATGTAATCCAGACTGGCCTCAATATTCATTCTTTTTTACACTGTATGTATGTATATATGTATGTACGTATCTGTATATCTATCTACCTATCTTGTGTGAATGGGTGGTTAGGTAGGGAGTACACAAGCCTGGTGTCAGGGAATTAGGGATAGAGCTCAAATTGTTGGCTTTGGTAGCAGGTGCTTTTACCCACTATTAGAGTGTTTGAAGTTTGTATTTCTTCTTTAGGGTAGATTAGTTGGTTGGTTGGTTATTTTAGGCCAGTATTCTATCCCTGAACTATCCTGTTTTTATTTTGCATTAACTGGACATTTCTCACCAAGTTGCCAGGCATGCCTTGAACTTTCTCTGGATCCCAGGTATTTTTTCCTCATTTGTACAGTTTTTCTCTTTTGTACAGTTTTTGTTTGTTCATTTTGTTTTTGAGATAGAATCTCACATATCCCAGGCTTAGGAAGTAGAGGCAGGAGGATCAGAAAAGTTCAAAGATACCCTTGGCTACATTGCAGGTTTGAAACCAGCCTGGGCTACATGAAATCCTGTCTTGAAATAATAGACTTTATATCAGGTTGGAGGTGTATCTCAGTGCTTGCAAAAAGTCTTGGGTTTAATCCCTGTCATTGAAAAGTACAAAAAAAGTTTGAGTCACATAACACAGCTGGTACACAAAGAGCATGAACCTCACCAAGTGGTGGAGACGGTGCACACTTTAATCCCAGCACTGGGGAGGCAAAGGCAAGTGGATCGCTGTGTGTTTGAGGCCAGCCTGGTCTACAGAACAAGTTCCAGGACTGACTCATAGCTACTGGGAAACCCTGTCTCGAAGGAAAAAAAAAAAGAGCATGAACACAGAAACCCTGTCTTGGGGAAAACCCACGAAGATAAGCTAACTTTGGTCGACATTCAAGAGTGCAGTGATTATGGTTGGAGATGTAGCTCAGCTGGTAGAGCGCATGCGCACACATCAGATTTAAAATGTAGCCTAGAATATGAGCTACACCGGAGTAGTAGGAATTCTTGGCTGGCATGTTTGAGCCTCTGGGTTCATTCCCAAATCATAGGGAGCTTGGGATATAGCTGTGTAGCTCAGATGGTGAAGTACCTGCCTAGCTGGGTTCAATCCTCAGCACCACATAACTGACATGGTGTCACATACCTGTAATCTGTGTAACACCATGGCGTCAGCACTGACCTGTAATCCAAGCACTGCTTTAAGAAAACAAATAAATGACTCGTTGTATCATGTAAGACTTTCTCTAGTCTCTATTTTAACAAATCCAAATATCTATAAAAGTTGATGCTACCTTAATTTAGCTAGTTCAGGTTTTCATAAATTAATAATTTGTGGTATTTTGCAGGGTGAGCCACATCAAAGACTTCATTGAAAAATACCAAGGATCTCAGAGAAGCCCCCCCTTTGCCCTGGCAACAGCTCTTCCTTTTCTCAGACTTCTGGATGAGACACTCACATTGGAAGAAGCAGATTTGCAGAATGCTGTAATCATTCAGAGACTCCAGATAACTTCTGAACCTTTTAGAAAACTCTGACAGTTTTGATTTTTGAGAGACTGAGAGAAATGACCATTGGAAGTAGACATGCAGATGTGGGAGACAGAAGTCAGTTTGAGCTTGTTGTTTGAGTGCTACTTAATTCCTTATGAGGGGGTTAAATAATCACAAGTTCAAGTTAGGATAGTAATGTACGGCTGGAAACCACAGTTAATGCACTTTTCCCAAAGGCCACTCAGAAAAAAATATGTATCTTCAAATACTTGTTAAACAATATGATATATTAAATAGCTATGTCATTAATCTTAATGTGGTCTAAATTAAGAGTATTCACAGCATTAGTATTGAAACATTTCCAAACAGCAGATATTAATAGAAATGTTAGCTATCTCAGTTTTTAAATAGCAACATATTAAAATATTGTACATGACACGTTAAAAGCATCGATGTAATTATTATAGTGCCTAACCCTCACAGCTTCTCAGTTTTCACTCTGTGATGGCAAGAGATATTCAAATATTAATTTGGCATCAGTATCCAAGATGTATAATATTTTTAGGAATGAAATTCTATGGCTTAGTACAATATTAGTATTAGGTGCCTACATTTTTCTATACCTTCTGTACATAATTTTAAGGGTTGGGGATGTAGTTCAATGGTAGAATATTTGTCAAGCATATATGAGGACTTAGGTTCAATCAGACCCCAGCAAAAACAAACAAAACAACAACAAAAAAAACACCAAAACCAAAAAACCTTTTTTTAAAAGGAATGCATATATGTTTAATGTATATAAAATTAATGAAAAGGTGGTACCAAATTCAACAAAAATACCTATACAATTCATACAGTGGGCTGAGGGCAGGGGCAGAGGTTGTAAACCCAAAGACAAACATAAAAAGTAACTTTTAGAGCAATCCCTTCAAGGGAGGCTTTGCTTCCCAGCTGGTCCAGGCCCAGACAGAGCACGCAGAGTGAAGGGGCAGTAGTCCAAAGGACAGAACTCTAGGAGGAGTCCTCTAGGCTGTTGCGGGTAGATTTTGAGCTGAACAACTTGTCTGCTATGGTGTGGGCAGAGTGTAGCTGTCTAGCCAGCTCCTCTCAGCAGCCATATTCCTCCAGAAGGCTCAGGCGGTGTGTGTGGAAGGCGTTCTTGTAGGTCACCGCTGCCATCGGGGGGCACAGGATAAGTCTGGTGTGGTCCTGGAAGAAATTAATCTGTACAGTGCCCTGGCTGAGGTGCAGGATGATGGCGCTGCGTGTGTGAAGCCATGTCTACAGGTAGGGCGGCCTGGCCAGCTCACCACCTTCCTGGGTGTGATGCTGGCCCCGCCTTCAGTGGGCCTTTACTCTTGTAATTGCAGAATTGCTCGAGGAGAGTGCTCCTCATCATCAGGGAGTTAGGGCGGGAGCTCTTGGTGAGGTAGGACTCTGCCATCACACCCTGTGTCCTGTAGGCTGTCATTGAAGAGGATGAGGTATGTTGAGTCATTCAAAGAGGACCTCCATACTGCAGTGTAAAAGCACACACAAACAATTCCCCAAGAACCACAGTTCATTCTCTTCCTACTTTCTCCCCCCAAAACTAGGAATTTATTTTTAGCCAACATTTGTAACTAGCCATCCATTTGACACTCAACTGGAATCTATTTTGTCATAGTATAAATTTGTGAACATTTCTTAAATTCACATAAAGTATACATTTTCTACTTCATATCACAGTAAACCTGTATAGACATTATAGGAAAACATGCTTAGTATCTTAATGCTTTTAACTAAAACCAATTATGTTTCGATTTTCAGATTAAATCCCATGTTTAGAAATAAACTATTTTGCAAATGATCTGTTGAATTAAACTTCAAGTAATTAAAATATAAATAAAATAAAAACATAAGTGAGGTATGCATTGTAGCAAAGATAAAGTGGCTCATACCAGCAGCAGTATCCATAGGTGCTGGATATAGTCTATAAACCTTTTATGTGAGTTATATGTATATAATTATTAAAAACTCAAAGTTTGGCCAGGTGGTAGTAAACACCTTTAACTTCAGTACTTAGGAGGCAGCCTCAGGCAGATCTCTGAGTTCAAGGCCAGCCTGGTCTACAGAGTGAGTTCCAGGACAGCCAGGACTATATAGAGGAACCCTGTCTGGGGGGGGGGGGGAAGAATCCTCAAAGTTTTCAAGTGTTTATTCACTTAAAAATAACTTCGAAGCTGCCCACAGTTGTGCATGCCCTAGCTCTTGCTCACGCCCCCACACCTCCTGAGAGAGGGAGGTCACGTGAGCCTAAGCAACACAGCAAAGCCCTGTCTCTTAACAATAACAACTTTCACACTCAAAGGGGTGGCTCAACAGTTAAGAGTACTGGCTGCTTTTGCTGTGGATCTGGGTTCAATTCCCAACACCCACATGGCAACTCGAAACCACTCTAGCTCCTGTTTCAAGGCATCCAGCTCCCTCTTCTGACCTCTGGGCACTGCACTCAAGTGATACATGCAAGAAAAAAAAACATATACCATGTTAATTTTTTTAAAAAATTAAATAATTTCCAAAGCATGAAAAGACTTATTGAGAAAGGTGGGATTGTATTTTTTTCCAAAAGTTTATCTAACAGTGAAGATGAATGAGTCTCACCTGTTTTCCCATTCTCTATGTTGTAGGATCACTTACCTTACAGCCTCTAGAAGACAGCTCTTTTCATTTGTGAGAACAGAAAAGAGGCATGTAACACTGTATGATTAGGAAAGACATTCTGACAAAGGATTATTTGGAGTCATTTCCAAAGGGCCAATACCTGGCCAAACATGGTAGCCCACATCTGTGATCATAGCACTTAGGAGACTGAGGCAGGAGGATTACCATGAGGTCAAGGCCAGCTTGGGCTACAGAATAAGACTGTTTTAAAACAACAAAGTCTGTCCCTGCCACCTACCACAAACATGGTTCGCTGTGTTGGAGATGGTGCCAGCTCCAGGGGGAGCCTTGAGTGGTTTGTAGGGATTTAGTGTAACGCTGCAGGAATCGGTGCTAGGCCTGAGTCCTATGGGAATCCACCCTGTATACTTCACCACAGACCGTGGCCGACACACCGACATGCAGCTTGTATACCTCACTTAGCTGTGTCCTCTTCCCAAGTTTACTCAGGCCGCTCCTTAGAGCTGAAGCACTCATGACGTAGCCTGTGCCTTGCCTCCCATCACAGATGAGGTGGGGCTGGGAGAGTGAATAAGGTTTGAACTCAGGGATAACAAGGTGGAACCTATGTATGTAACTGGATGTCCTGGCTCAGCCCTTTCTTTTGCAGTCTTATTTTAAAGACGCTGTTCTCCCTAGTTCCCAGCCTTCTGCATGCCACACCTTCATCTTCTGGGTGGATAGTGTAGATTAGAGGATGAAGAAGAGCATTTTCATTTTGTCCTTTACCTAGGAATTCAGCAGGTATGTAATAGAAAATTAAATATTTATTGTCAATAACATTTACACGGAGCCCTCTTTAGTAAAACAGAAATAATTATGTTCTTAACAAAAAAAGAGGGTAGTAAAATCGATGATTTTGACTTTCAGATACAGGCAAAAACTTTGGATTGTTAATATGTCAAGAATCTGTAAGGAAATGTTTCCTATAGGCCTATCATGAAACCTTTCTATCTGCATCGTTGTAATTGATAAGCAGTTCTTTATATTTTTGTGAAAGGCCTCAAGAATGTTTCTCCTGACTCTACAAAAAAGAAAAAAGAAAAAGAAAGAAAAGCCTCCTTTGTGAATTTTCAAGTTTGTCATTAGCTGGAAGCTACGGGGCTTTCTTGTGTATCCTATAGAGTACATGCCGGGGAGACATTCCAATAGGAAGGACAGTCATCAGCAATAACTTGTGTTTTAACTGTGAAAATGTTAGTGTGAATGATGTTCTTAAAGATAATCACCTGATAAAGCTTTTTACTTGAAAATCCAAAGCTGTGAAATTGCTAGACTCCTTACTACAGGTTGACTTTGGAAGAATAAATTGGAAGGGAAGCAAAACTTGAAATAAGTGACCATCTTAGGTGTGGGATGCAATTTGACCCAATTCATTGCTTCAAATCTGTCACCAGTTATCTTGCAGATAAGATGGACATACAGGAGTACCTATCTGATTTATACATCCTAATCTGCCAGCTAGATTACTATGCACTCTCAAAGCTAAAGTAATTTTACTTATCATGACTTACTCTGTACACCTCATGATGTTTGCGTACATTGACAATGCAGTATGTGTGTATTTATTTTAGTGCCTTAATATATTTTTGATGTGGTATTTTGCTAATGGTTAAATGAACTGTTCTCTTAAAGATAAAATGCTGTTCATTGAAAGGATCTGTTAGATAATTTACACTTGTTATAAAATAGTACATGTGAATGCTTTTGTCATTTTTTATCTAAGTCATTCAGTTTGAGAATCAGTATTATTTATTAGATGCCTTTTTTTTAACTAATGTTATTTTCAGTTCATGCTCAGAAATGTGAAAAAGTGATATTTTAGTACCAGTACAATGGTTGCATTTGTTCTTATGACATAGCGTGGAGCCTTATTAGTATACTCCTTTGTTCTTTGCCAAACAACAACCACTTGGGTAAAAAGTTGCTTATCACACTGGATCCTCAGTTGGAAGTAGCTCACTCATTACATTTACAACTTGCTCTTTGTCATCTGTTTTAAATTGTTTTGGCACAGACAACTCATACTCATAATTCATAACTCAAAGAAAGTTATACAGATATTCTAAAGGTAATCTTTAAGTGTATTAAACTATATTTTTCAACCAGGATATAATTTTGGAGACTTGCATTTCCTTGAAAAGGAGCTTTGTATGGGTGTGGTGGCACACTGAGTTCCAGGACAGCCAGGGCCACACAGAGGAACCCTGTCTCTAAAAGAGATGTGCACAGCCACAGCCAGCGTGAGCATGTTTTTATGTCCTTACAGTTCATCTGTACATCTTTAGAATATCACTTTATGTGTCTTGTTTGTTTGTTTTTCGAGACAAGATTTCTCTGTAGATATGGAGCCTGTCCTGGAACTTGCTCTGTAGACCAGGCTGGCCTCGAACTCACAGAGATCTGCCTGCCTCTGCTGGGATTAAAGGCATGCGCCATCACTGCCCTTCACACGCCAGCGCCCAGCATGCTGCGATATTGTTTTCACAGGAACTTATGCATTTTAAAATGAGATTTTTTTCTGCTATTAAGAGAGTTATTTGTATATCCCAATATAAATGCTTTATAATTTGTGAGTGTTATCCCCCACACTTGGGAGAATATGATTTTTTTGCCACATGTGATTATTTGCAGCAAAAAGTTTGTCATTTGCTATAGAACAGCTGTGCTTGTATCCTAATACGTACATTGCACCTATTGTTGCTGAACTTAAAGTCACATGGTCTGTGCCCCCAACAACCCGGGTTGAGCAGTCCATACACTAAACTCAGAGTCCAGTGAATAGTGGAAAGGGAGGCATAGTCAGTGTGAGACGCTAAGGAGAGCAACCAGAGGCTCCAAAGACTCCCAAGTCCATCTCCAAGAGGGAGTGGAACTCAGCAGTCCTGCCCAGGTGGACACAGCAAGACTAACAGACAAGTGGCGATCTTTCTCTTAAGAAGTTCCTTCTCTGGCTGCCCAGGGCCTTTTCTCCCAGGAGTTTTTATTTTGTTTTGTTTTAGTTGTGTTGTTGAGGGGTGGGGTTGACTAATTTCTGGGGTACATTGTTTCGGTAGTCTGATAATACAAGGCAGGCTGGTCATACTATTTTGACAAGGAGTTTTATACAGTGTGGTCCTTCACGTTTTAAAGCATTCCTGGGATATTGTTCCCACTACACTTGGTTGCACAGATGTACCTACCAGTAGTTGCCTATAGGAAAGCCTGGGAAATATGTACTTCAAGCTGAAAGCTCACTCAGCTATAATTTTAGTTTGAGCAAGTGGAGCGTATTGCTTCATTTAAAGAATAAATTTGTTTGCTGGCTTTCACAAGGCAGGGGGGTGTTAGTTGAGGTTTCCTACCTACAACACGGCTGCCAAGAAAAGATAATCGTCCCTGAGGAGTTGGCCGCTTTTCCCAGACATGTGGCGATTGACGAGCTCCTCCTTGGAGAGGATAATCGGGAATCTTCCTTCAAGGTCCTGGGTATTCCAGAGCTGCAAAGACCACAGGAGTTCCTGAGGGGTCGGCTGCCTGCTCCCCCCGGGCCACGCCCACTTGGCCTGACACACCCTTCGCGCGCCAGCGCCCAGCCCACTGCGACTTTCAGAGCAGAGAAGCCCTGCAGCGATGTCCTTTTCTCAGGAACCCACCCCGGCTCCCGTCGCAGAGCCTCACACCGAGGAGCCCGACTTGGTGAGCTTCAGAAGGGCGAGAGGGAAGCGGGGCTGCTGGGCTCTCCCAAGGGCAGGGAAGAGAGGCTCCTGCCACTGCCCTTTATCCAGATGTTGAAAGGAGTACAGAGTTTGCTGCCACTGGGACACCCCAGAGAAAACAGAATGGCACCCGGAGCCCTGACATGAAGCAACAAGTAGGCAGGAAGAAAGACTCAGGTGTCTTAGTGTCCTGATCCCAGACCACTGCAGGTCTTCCTGGAGGCCTCTTCAGCCCTGGCCTCATCTTCCCCAAACTCCAGGCAGCTCCTGTGGAATTAGCCTCCCTCTAAAATCCTGGTGCTGCCCAAGTACCAAGTTCTTAGAAGGCTGGGTATCCTCCGTGTGCCCAGGTGGGGGCTTTGGAGGTGTGGGGAGTGGGCAAATGGGAACCCAAGGCCCTCTGCGTTCTCTTTGTGAGTAGAGCTGAGACTGGCGCTGATGTTGAGGCTGGGGCCATCCCAGTTCTGCGGCTTCAGGAGACTACCACCTCCACCCCTTATCTCCAGTCCGGGTTTACTATCAGGCAACTCAGCAAAAGAAAATGGCGTTCCTTAACGGGGAGACCCCTGGTGCCTCGGTGTGCTTCTAGTCCCAGTTCCTGGCTGAGGCAGGAAGATTCCTTGAGGTTCTGGGAAGACCTGAACAGTCTTAACAATCAGAAAAGTGGAGGAGTAGAGATGTAGTGTAGGGGCAGAGGGTTTGTCCAGCATGGTAAGACTCCTATGCTGGGGGCAGGGTGGAGTAGGAGACCCTCTGGGGACTCTCATTTTCCAGGAATATTCAGGGAATTGAGGTGGTGTGATCAGCAAAGAGAAAGAAAGGAAGGAAGAGAGACAGAGAAGAAGGAAACTGAGGCTGCCATGAAGCTCCAGTGTTTAATTATCCTAATACTCTGAGGTATATAGATCTGCACTTTTCTCATCAAGAAGCTGAGGCTCATCGTGGGCTAAGCGCCTTGCCTAGGTCACAGCCAGTTTGTCAGTTTGTAAAATGTAGATTGCATGGACTGATGGGGTTAGGTGACCAAATGACCATTCTGAAGACTGCAAGACTGGCTCACCTCAAGTTTCTGCCGGAATTTGTTTGACTGGCCTTCTATTATCTAAAACCTCCATAGGCCCATGTAGGGGGAAACCAGAGACTCATTATGGGATGAGAATTCACTGACACTGGATTCTGCCAATAAGCTTTTCCAGAAGTTGCAATAAGGTTCACACAAATGTCAAAAAAGTATGCACCCAGCCCTGAGAATGGTTTTTCTCCTGGGGTAGGAAGCTTGTGTGAAGTGTGTGATAAACCTTATCTGGGAAGACCTTCCCTTCCGAGCAGCCTGCCTGTGGTGCCTACAAGATACTGAGATAGGCAGAGTCCTAGTTCCTTTCCACCCCATTTTTGTCCCCAGGCAAAGGAGGAAAAACTGCTCCTAGCATTATTTGATTACACAGCACTTTACAATGTCCTCCTGGCTACTTATTGCTTTAAAAACATACTAAGCCCCTACTGATCGCCTAGGTACTAGAGGCCCCATAGTGAGTTAGAAATTTATGTTCTCAGCTTATGTGAGTATGCCAGACACTCTGGGCAATCCAGAGACCTGAGCTGTCAGGGAGGGAATGCCTCTGAGGAAGAAACATTAAAATGGCAAGCAATCAATTCTTGAAATTCTTGAAAGACACAGAGGAACCTTCTAGAGAAAACAATATGTGTGTATATATATGTACATATATATACACACACAAAGACCCCAAGGAAGCAGCAAAAGGTTTGAACGATAAGAAACTCCCACCAAGAAAGCTATTTGAAGAGAGGGAGGGAGTGGGAGTAAAGTGAGCTCCTGCAGGCCATTTCCAGGACTTGGGTTTTTACTAGACAATGAAGACAGACAAATTATTGGTTTTAAGCGGAGAGCAGACATAGTCTGATTTATGTTCTTCAAAGAGCACTGGCTGCTGCAGGGGGAGTGGACTAGCGGCAGGGGAGCCACTTAGGAAGCTCGCCTGACTGGGGAATTGGAAAAGAGAGGAACCAAGGATGACAAGGTCGTGGCCTGAGTTGCTGAGCCATGTGGCAAATGGGGTTTGGAGCTGGCTTCACAGTGGGATGGCAGCAAGGACCTGTGTTTAGACCATGGGACTGTGAGCTGGCGATGAAATGTTCATGACTCGGCTGGATGGCTGAGGGGCTGTGATAGTCCACGTTCCAGGCTCCTAGACTATTCTGTCATACTGCTGGGTTGATAAAGTCTTTCCAAAAGAAAGGGGGTAAGGTTTCTGGTGTCTATGGTGTACACACCCCCATCATAGCTGATGCCAGGGGCTTTCATTGGACGACTGAGTGGCTAAAGATATCTGCCACCAAACCTGATGATCTGAGTTTGTTACCTAGGGTCCCCATGGTGGAAAGAGAGAGCATACTGTGACCTCCACATGTATGCTGTGGAGCATCTCTCTCTCTCTCTCTCTCTCTCTCTCTCTCTCTCTCTCTCTCTCTCTCTCACACACACACACACACACACACACACACACAAATAAATGTAAAATAAGCCCAAACATTGAACGATAGATTCTCAGAGCCACTGTCTTGTTCAGTTATCCTAACAGCTTTGTCAAGTTAGCAGGAAGATTGCATCCGATGAGGAAAATGCAGCCTAGAAACATAAAGGGATTTGCTCAAGATTACATAGGGCCCACAGCTCACTCTGATTACTGACTGGACAGAAAGTGGCTGTGGCAGGAAGCATGGGGACGGAATGCAAGGAAGAACTTCCCCCTGGAATGGTGTAGAGGTCATGATTTAGAATTCTGTTTCTTAATTCTCTCTCACACTTCTCCATAGGGTGATCTGGGGTCAAAATGAGGCTGAGGTTGCTAATGAGCCCTCGAGTCACCAGGGAATATAGGATTTTCATGACAGTCACTGGGGCGCGGAGCACTGGTTCGTGTC
This sequence comes from Ondatra zibethicus, assembly GCA_004026605.1. NCBI lineage: Eukaryota > Metazoa > Chordata > Mammalia > Rodentia > Cricetidae > Ondatra > Ondatra zibethicus. The sequence goes on from PVIU01018897.1 coordinate 17,490, forward strand.
TCTAGGAATAGGGGTTAGTTCCCGTGTCTCCCCAGGACAGCAGAGCCAGTCGCCTCTCAGTCTGTACGAAGGTGTGCTATGGCATCGGTGGGGTCCCCAACCAGGTGGCCTCCAGCGCCTCAGCCTTCTACCTGCAGCTCTTCCTACTCGATGTGGCACAGGTGAGTGTGGGCAGCCCCCCTGGTCTTTCGACCTCCTCTCCACCCATGTTGTCACTTTGGTTTTGGTAGATCGTCCTTTGACCCAAGTTAGTTAACAACATTTAAAAGGGCCGTAGAAGGAAAACTCTTCAAGGATACTCATTACGTCCTGCTTGTGCTAGGAAAATGAGAAAATAATCAGGTGTGGTGACAGACACTTGTAATCCCAGCATTCCAGTAAAGAGGCAGGAGGCTCAGGAGTTCAATCCCACCCTCTCGGCGGCATGGCTAGTTTGAGGCCAGCCTTGGCTACATGAGACCCTGACTCAAAACTCTCACTGGCTCTCAACCTTCCTAATGCTGCAACCCTTTAATACAGTTCCCCATGTTATGGTGACCCCCAGCCATAAAATTATTTCGGCGCTACCTCATAACTGTAATTTTGCTACTGTTAAGAATCATAATATGCCGGGCAGTGGTGGCACATGCCTTTAATCCCAGCACTCAAAGGCAGAGGCAGGCGAATCTCTGTGCGTTTGAGGCCAGCCTGGTCTATACGAGCTAGTTCCAGGACAGGCTCCAAAGCCACAGAGAAACCCTGTCTGGAAAAAAAAATCATAATGTAAATATCAGATATGGAACTCCTGTGGGGTCGTGACCCACAGGTTGAGAACCACTGCCCTATCTCAAAACCAAAAGGCAAACTAATAAATAGTGATAGAATGCCTGTGCACAGCCGTCAGCTTTCCCCTCTCCTCACCAGCTCTATGTCCCTCAGAGCTTTCTGGAATCATGTCCTGGGCAGGAGCCCTTTCCACAGGCAAGCAAGCCTGACTGTGTTCTCTGACTTCGCGGAGCCTTGACTATCTCCTCTCGATGATTTCAGATCCCCGCCGCCCAGGTGTCCCTTACCTTGTTCGGAGGGAAGGTGTCTGGGGCGGTTGCAGACCCCGTGGCTGGCTTCTTCATCAACAAAAGCAGAAGGACAAGGGCTGGACGGCTAATGCCTTGGTGAGCAGCCCCTTGGTGCTTAGGCCCCCAACCCCTCCCCTATGTCACCATCATAGCCTGTTTCTTAGGTGATACCTTGGATGGTTAGAAGGCAAGCCTGTGTGGTGCAGGAGATGAGCTAGGTCAGAATGAGTCTCACTGTACTCCAGAGACATGCTTAGGGATTGTCTGTCCCTCATCAGGGGGTGCGGGATGGGACAAGCTTCCAGTTCTGTCTGTGGCTCACCTGGTGGAACTGGGCTGGAAGGCCCTGGAGGAAAAGTAACATGCTTGTGCTCCAGGAAAGCAAATACAGTGCCTTATATGTGCAAGCCAAATGCTCTACCACTAAGTGAACCCCAGTTCTCCACTGTCCTGAATACAGTGAACGGCACCCCTAAGGGCCCTGGTCAGAGTCCCAACAGTGAATGTCCCTCTTTCCATTACCTTTGCTTCCCTCTGTCTCCGTGGCTCCCTGAGAGCCCCAGTTCCAGGGCCCCCTCAAGGGGCAGAAACAGGGTGAGGTTGTTCCTGTTGGGTCCTTGGTGCCCCTGTGCTATAGGCACCGTCCCTTAGCTGCGCTTCTACAGGGCGCTCGGCTGCATGCCCTTAATCGCACTGGCCTACTTCTTCCTGTGGTTTCTGCCCCCGTTCACCAGCCTGCGTGGGCTCTGGTATGCCACCTTCTACTGCCTGTACCAGGCCCTGTCTACGGTAAGTGTGTGACCGCCCCTCCTAGGCCTGGTTCTGGCGAGCCCCACTGCCAGATAAAATTTCTATTCAGAGTAAGGGTATTGTAGGTTGACTTCACTGCTCTGGGCTGCCCATCAGTGCTTGGAAACCTGTCACCAACAATATTGCTGCTCAGTGCCTTGCTTCTCAGCCCTTCGCTTTGAGATTCGGATGCTTTGGCCTTTTGGGAACCTGGATGGGACAGGGTGGCTGCTGGTTTTTGCATAGCGAAGTGGCTGGGGAAGGAGACACAGACCTTGAGTGACAGTATGGGTGGTGGAGGCCACCCTAAGCTCTGAGGGGCCATGCCAGTTCTTCCAGGTACCCTACACAGCGCTCACTATGATCCTCACCCCCAGCCCCAGGGAGCGAGACTCTGCCACTGCATACCGTGAGTACAATTCTATATTCGCTCGGAAGCTGTTGTCCTCCAGTTCCTGCAGCTCGCCATGCCACCTTGTACATGCTTTGTCTCCAGGGATGACCATGGAGATGGCAGGGACACTGATGGGAGCCACTGTTCATGGGCTCATTGTGTCCAGTGCCCATGGGTCTCGGAGGTGTGAGGATCCTGTGCTTGCCGGGAGCATTGCTGTGTCCCCAGATGTAGTAAGTGTCCAAGGAACTCGGGAGCCCCTCTGCGGGGCCAGCTCCTTCCTCCAGGGATGCTCTTCTGTTGGTTCTTCCTTGGGTGGGGCTGCTCATCCTTTCCCTACCTCTCTAGCCAAACTCATAAGCCCCATCACCTATCAGGTTCTCCACCAAGCCTGTCTGGAAGAAAGGGAGGGAGGGAAGGAGGGAGAGACAGACAGACAGACGGAGACAGAGAGAGGAAACAAACCATGCAGCTCAGTGGTAGAGCCCTTGACAGGCATGCATGAGGCACTAATGGACTCAATCACCAGGCATGGCCAGAACCAACCAAAAAGCCACAGCAAAAGCACAAGCAAGGCATGGTGGCGCCCCTGGGAGATGGAGACAGGAGGAACAGGAGTTCAAGGCTATCTTTGGTTATAGAGTCAGCTTAAGGCCAACCTGAGTTATATGAAACCTGTCTCAAAAAACCGAAAATCGGTATGTATGGGCAGATGACAAACCACCTTAGACAAAAACAACAACAATAGAAAACGCAGGGGCTGAGTTACCACTCAGCTGCCAGAGTATTTGCCTAGAACATCTGAAGCCCTTCAGCACCTTATAAGCCAATGATGGCTCCCAGCTATAATCCCAGCACCCAAGAGGTGGAGGCAGGCAGATCCCAAGTGCAAGATCACCCTTGGCTATATAATGAGCTATAGGCCAACATGGGCAACACAAAGACCCTGCTTTAAAAAAACAAATCCCACACAAAATTACCAACAATTTCAGGACAATGAAAGCAAAGAATTGGAGTCAAGCACAGTGTGTTTTCCAGGGTGAGGCCAGGGGAACACACGGAACTCAAGCCATTCTGCACTCCCTTCCTTCCCCCCACCCCGTCCTCTATCCTCATTGGCTATTATCCCCAAGCATCTCTTTATCTACATTTTCACTTTCTTTGTATTTCATCTGGGTCTCCATCCATCACACTATTGTTAACTGCCTGTAGATGTGCACAGCCCTCCCCACTGTCCAGCCTTTACTGTGGATGAGGAGCCACTTACTCATCATTGTGACCTCGGGATCTAGGACACAGAAGTTACCAGCAATGCCTATTTGCTGACTAAGATGGAACAGTAGGCACGCTGACCTCTGGTGGCACAGCTGTTCTCTTCCATAGCAGGGCAAAGAGTCATCAGATGAGCAAAACTCTTAGGCCAAACTGGAGCAGCAGAAGCTAGCATCTTCAGGCTTGGGGTGAAGGCATGGAGAGGTACTCCTGCTTCCCTGCCTGGTCTGGAGATGCTACGCTCAGTGCAGTACTGTCCTCTCCCACAGGCGCGCCTCTACTGCATTGCGGCTGCTGTGGTTGCATTGACATACCCTGTGTGTGGCGGTTTGCTGTGCCTAGGAGTGAAGGAGAGGCCAGGTATAGGGTGCAGTGAGTGTGAGAACATGAGAGACAGGAGCTGGGAGCAGGACTCCTCCTGGGGCTGAGTTTTTGACTCTGCCAGTCCAGGTATCACCTTCCTGTTTTGCAGACACTTCTGCCTCAGCCTCAGGTCCAGGCCTGAGCTTCTTCACAGGGCTGGCCATCACTTCCCGGCACCCGCCCTACTTGAGTCTGGTGGTCTCCTTCTTGTTCATCTCAGCTGCCGTCCAGGTACTGCTGGCCAAGTGATCTTTGATTTGCTCTGGCTGTGCTTATCATAAACAGGAGTTTGGAATAGGGTCTCGCGTAGCCCAGGCTGGCCTTGAACTTGCTATGTAGTTGATTCTGGCCATCACATCAGCTCCTGATTCTCCTGCCTCCACACAAGCGCTAGGGTTACAAGCATCTGTCATCATGGCCGGCGTAGGTTTCAGTTTTATAGGAAATGACACGTGACTGAGAGTGTGCTGGGAAGATAAACCTGGGTGTGACTTGTGTGACTGGGGTTCCCAGAAAGTTGGTGATGTCTGGGAGGACAGCCTCTCATACTACCTGAGCTATAGTCAAGTCTGTCTGATCTTAACTATGAGAACAGGGACAATGCACAGGGAAGGATGCTTGTATCCACAGTGAGGGGAAATCCTTTGAGTTCAAGGACTCGGTGGGGAGGCCTTACTGAAGACTTTCCCCTTACACATGACTTCTGATTCTGCCAATTCCATGCATATCATTTCCCATGCATCTCCTCAGGTGGAACAAAGCTACCTGGTCCTGTTCTGTACACACGCCTCCCGGCTACAAGAACATGTTCAGAGCTTGGTGCTAACCATCCTGGTAAGGGGACCAAGGAGGGGGAGGCTGGGGCCCTTGGGAGACTGAGGGAGAACCTCTGTCGCCAGAGGTCTCTGGTCACATTTTGTTTCAGTCCCATTCCAGCAGAGGGTGGAGTTGGGGAACAGCTACTGGTTCAAACCAGACAGTCTGAGGTTGGGTGTCCTACCTAAAAGCAAGGGTTTTGAGGTCTGGAGAAAGGTGTGGACCTAGGGCCTGGTGGGATGATGCTGTGTGCCCACAGATCTCAGGTGTGCTGAGCACCCCACTGTGGGAGAGGGTCCTCCAGCGATTTGGGAAGAGGACGTCTGCGTTTGGGATCTGTGTGAGTGAATCAAGAAGCTTGGAGGTAGCTGAGGAGGTAACCATTGAGCCTGAGCTCAGCAGGGGTTAGATCTGGGTTCCTGTGGGTCTGTTCGGCCTAGCACAGGACCAGGTGCGGGGCTTATCTTGCATCACAAAGGCTGAGCCTGTTATGAGAAAGTAAGGCAGGGAAATGTGGAGGAGTGGCTCACAGGTCTCTCTCTCCAGATAATGGTGCCATTTTCCATCCTGCTGGCTGCTGTGCCCTCTGCACCTGTGGCCTATGTTGTGGCCTTTGTCTCTGGTGTGAGCATTGCTGTGTCCCTGCTGCTACCCTGGTAGGCTTGATGAAATGATGGGGGAGTGGGAGCCTCATATCCTCCAGTAAGGGAGTCGCTCTTCCTCTTGCTGTCCTACTTCTTGGATGGGACCAGCAGTTCCTTCCTGGGAGCCAACAACAGCAGAGGGAAACACATTGGTCCTGCTGGGTACTGTGGGTTGGTTCTGAGCAGAGGTCTCCAACTTAGTCTCTGCCCTCTTGAGGACTCGCAGGCTGGCCCTTGGCTTTTCAAAGGGAAGAGGGCTAACTCCACGCACCTGCCCCTAGGTCCATGCTGCCAGATGTGGTGGATGACTTCCAGCTGCAGCACCGTCATGGCCCAGGCGTGGAGACCATCTTCTACTCATCCTACGTCTTCTTCACCAAGCTCTCAGGCGCAGGCGCCCTGGGCATCTCCACCCTCAGTTTGGAGTCAGTCCTAGGGATGGGGTTCACCAAGAGCACAAAAGGCCAGGGGGGTGGGAAGAGGAGACAGAACCCCCACCGTAGCAGTCACCCATGAGTCTGGAGTGCATGCTGCACTCTATGGAGTGTGGGGGACCCCCGCATCAGAACTAAGGGGCTCTGAACTCCTTATACCCAATCTGGCTAGCAGTCAGTTATCAGGAAAGGGTGGGGTGACACATCGGTGACTTCTGCACCCAAGGACTCATGCTCAACAGAGCTGACAAACGGAGGGGTGGTGTTTCTCCAGGTTCGCAGGGTATAAAGCAAGAGCCTGCCAGCAAGCAGAGGAAGTGGTGGTCACTCTCAAGGTCCTCATCGGTGCTGTGCCCACCTGCATGATCCTTATTGGTCTGTGCATCCTCATTGTTGGCCCCACTCCCAAGACGCCAAGCCAGGACACCTCCTCCCAGCTAAGCCTTCGGAGGTGGGCAGTGCTTGTACATTGGGTACACATGGGCAGGGTTACCAGCCTAAGGGACACACACACACCCTGGTGCCTAACAGCTAACACCAGCCAAGCCGTCAGATTTCGGACTGCTTGCCTTAGCTTCAGTGACACTCCATGCTCCTAGGTTTCCTTCTGTCTCTAGTCTTTATCCTCAGCCTTCTTCCTTGCGTTACCTGGTAGACGGGGGACGTAAGGAATCTCTAGATCTCCCTTGCACCCAGTCTACTCGTGTGACCTAGAACACCTCACACCAGTGACTCACGTACCCTCCACCCTGCACTTCCACATCTAGGTGCATCGCTCACTGTACAGCTCTGCCTGCTGTCCGCCCAGCGTAGGGAGCCTTCACCTGATCTCACTCTCTCCCTACACTTCTCCTTCTGGATCCCCGTCTCAGAGAGTGGAATCATTGTCTGCCCCAGTGCCGAAGCCTGGGAGCCTCCTGCTCTTCCCTCCCACAGCTGCTGAGTGCCTGCCTGGCCTTGTCCTCCTACCATACATCCTACCACATGGAGGGTGTGGGTACTGCCTGGCTTTCCCAGGACAGTGCAGGCATCTTACAGCTGAGAATACAGTTCCTGTCTATTCCAGGAGCTCAGCACAGGCACCCAAGGCCCAATAGGTGCCTATTGGAAAGTGTGTGTTACCCCATCAACATACACCTGACCCACAGATGTGTCTACTTACAAATACAGAAGTTGGTGTCCATGTCGCCCCAGGACACACAGGCGACATTATCTCATAGCTGGTAGCATCAGCCTTCTGCAAAAGGGCCCAGAGTTCCTGCTGTCCACTCAACAATGCCTACAGGTTGGGGACTCGCCTGATAGGACCTGGAACTGGGCGGTGGCTTTAGTAGGCCTGTGAGTGGAGAGTTGCTGGCAAGGCATGGAGCAGCGGCTGAAACTTCTGTGGCACTGTGACGGGTGGAGACCCTCATCTCACCTCTCTCTTCCTCCTTGGTTTCTTCCCTTCCCTCAGGAGAACTAGCTACAGCCTTGCCTGAACTAGAAGGGGACTTCTGTGAGGCGGAAAAGCAGAAGCCTGCATTTTCTAGGATTCTCTCTGTCCAGCAACCCGAGCATAGCCTACCAACTTAGCACACGGCATTTTCCCTTGGGAGTGGAGACTCTAGTGACATCTCCTGAAGGGGCTGGCCCAGCCTCCAGGAACCTTACTCAGCACCTCCTTCCCTGTTGACCCTCGACCTTCCAGGCTTGTAGCCCAGACGACTCCACCTTCAAGAAACCTCAGACTCCAAAAGCATCCTGCAAGACTATTTTTGGTGTCAGGAAGCTCCTGCCTACTTCAGCCTGGACACTCCCTTTGCTAGATGGCAGAGCTACACACACAGGAGGTTTGCAGAGTCTCCAGTAGACACCTGCTGAGAGCGTAGAAAAGCTGGGACACCATGTGACTGGGCAAACTGAGGACACATGACGTTTTGGGGGCTAAGCAGACCCACCATGGTACACGGGTGTTTGTCCAGCGTTTTACTCCGCTCACACGAACTGAGGTCACTGCTTCTATCAGTAGACAGAGGATGATGCAGAACCATCAGAGGCCTTTCACTTTTTACAAATAAATGCAAATGTATTTTCTGAAATTCTGTTATATTAGCATATAACAGGAAGGGCAGTTTTCTAGGGGTTGTATAAATCTTTGGGGTAGAAGGATTCACTGGGGTTGATTTTTTTTCAAAAACAATTTTAGCTGGGTGTAGTGATGCACACAGGTAATCCTGGCACTCAGGAGGTTAAAAACAGGAGAATCAAGAGTTCAAGGCCAGGCTCAGCTAGGTATCAAATCTGAGGCCAGTCTGAACAACCTGAGACCCTATCTTATAAGCAATCAAAAGTAAAGTTAAAGAGCTGACTTCCTACAGAATGGATAAAATGTGACTGTGGACAGCTCACCATCCCACGCTGGATCCCCTGAGAAGCCTAAGTATGGCTCTTACCCCAGCTATGAATTACGTAGACCAGGGCACCAACCACTGCCCTCAGCCTAAACCAAAACAACTTGTTTCTCTATTGCTCTCCCCATGCCTTGCCATTCCCATCCCCTCCTTACCTGCCACTCCTGAATCCATTAAACTTGGCTCTGGACCAACTGCAGCACCCAGAAGAGGAGAAAGGAGTTTGTACGCTGTTTCCACTCCTCCCCACAGCAAGTGCTTTCCCATGGTGCTTGCCTTATTTGTTGTTTCTAAAGATTGCTTTTTTTCCTTCTTTACTTTTCTTTCTTAATTTGGTTCCTCGAGACAGGGTTTCTGTGTAGCCCTGGTTGTCCTGAATCTCTATCTGTAGACCAGGCTGGCCTCAAACCTGTAGATTTGCCTGCCTCTGCCCTCCAAGTGCTGCCAGCAAAAGCATGTGCCACCATCATCCGGCTAAAGATTTCTTTTATGTGTATGTGTTTGTGCCTTAGTGGACAGGTGCTGCAGTGACCAGCAGAGGGCAGCATCGCCCCTGGAGTTATAGTTACAGGTGATTGTAAGCTGCCCAGTGGGGGTGCTGGGAATCAAACCTTAGTCCTCTGCAAGAGCAACAAATACTCTTGACCACTGAGCCATCTCTCCAGCCCTTTATTTGTTACTTTTATTGTTGTTTGAGACAAGTTCATATGTATCCCAGGTTGGCCTCAAACTCACTATGTAGCCGAGGCTGTCCTTGAACTGATCCTGCTGCCCTTACCTCTCAAGTGCAAGGGTTACAGGTATGGATCATCATTGTTTTTAAAAATCTGAGTTTAGTTGAGATTAGAGGTTATGTTGCCCAAGCTGGCTCAACTCCTAGGTTCAAGCATTTCTTCTCTCTCATCTGACTGAATAGATGGTCATTTCTTCTTTGAACACTTATGGACATCTCAGGATGGATATGTCAATAAAATTAACAATGCCTGACAAAGCTCCAGACTATAGTGGTTAATACTGATTGCCAACTTGGCAGGAGTTAGAATTACTTGGGAGACAATTATCTTGACAGGTTAACTGAGGTGGGAGGACCTGCTCACTGTAGGTGACACCATCACATGGGCTGGGGTCCCAGGCTGAAGGACGAGAGAGCAAGCAGGGCATTAACACTCATTTCCTTCCTCACTTCGGATGCAATGTGAGCTGCTGCTGCAAGCTCCTGTTGCCATGACTGCCCAACCCTGTACCCGAGTCAGAATAAACCTTCCTTCTCATTTTTTTTTTTTTGAGTCAGAATTTCTCGTGTAACAGTCCTAGCTGTTCTGGAACTAACTTAGTAGACCAGACTGGCCTTGAACTCACAGAGATCTGCTTGCCTCTGCCTCCTGAGTTCTGGGATTAAAGGCTTAACGCCACCACCAATGCCTAGCCAACCCTTCCTTAAGTGGCTTTTCTCAGAATATTTTAGCATAGCAACAGGACAGGTAACTAATGTGTGGAGGAAGCCCTTGATGCTAGGCAACTAACACTGAGCACCACACCTCAAACTCTAGTCTTCCTCGGCTTGCTCTCCACCGCCTCTGACCCACACTTCCCTCTTTGCTTCTGCTTCTTTGATGCTCTTTAACCTCCTCTGCCTTCCCAGTGTGATCTCACTCACCACCACCACCACCCATACGCTGCCGCTGCCGCTGCAGACTCCACTTCAAACCCAATGCAATCTGCTGAGCTTCAGCTCCCCAGACCCAATGCCTCCTGAGTGCTTTTCAGGCACTCCCAACATCATGCTTCCAAACACAACTCATCCCTTCCATGGAAAGAAGTATTTGATAAAAACTAAATGCATCCATAATAGAAGAACTCAGCAGAACAAGAACAAAAAGAAATGTTTCTTCCGGAAAGAAGGATCTGCCACAATCCTACAGCAAATACCATTCTTTCTATGTGTGAGGCAGGACTTTGCTGTCTGTATAGTTCAAGCTGGCTTCAAATTCACTGATATTGGCTTACCTTACTAAGTACTGGGATCCTAGACATGTGCCCAGCTTCACAGTTTTTGTTGTTGTTATTTTGTCTACTTTCCAGGTAAGGACTGAACTTACGGCCTGAAGTATATGCTAGATGAGCCATGGATATGGCCTCTTCTGAACCTATCCCTAGCCAACATGCTTCCTAAAAACCAAAACACTCATATTCTTTTTTTTTTTTTTTTTTGAGACAGGGTTTCTCTGTGGCTTTGGAGCCTGTCCTGGAACTAGCTCTTATAGACCAGGCTGGGCTTGAACTCACAGAGATCCGCCTGCCTCTGCCTCCCGAGTGCTGGGATTAAAGGCGTGCACCACCACCGCCTGGCCCCCAAAACACTCATATTCATATGGAAGCACGCAAAAATACTAGTGCCACTTCATTTTTGAGCAAAAAAAGAAGAAAGCATTATAACACCTGGCCTCAAAACATAGTACAAGGCCATCTGCAGTGACTAATCAGCATGACCGTGAGCCATCTCTGGGTAAAAGACCACAGAGAGACTTCTCAAATATTTGCATACAGAGATATGTGCAATAGTATCCAAAGCAATATGGTTCATAATTTCTAAAATAAAGCCAGGAAACAACCAAATGCCCATGCCAGCAGGGCTGTAAATTGTGCCAAGTCACAAAAGTAAAAATAACATACACATAAGAAGAAGCATCTTTGAAATAATCCTGAGTTTGGTGTGGAGGCCCAAAAATGTGAGCCTACTTCCATGTTGACCAAAAATCAGAGAGTTGGAACTTACCTCTAGCCCTTCAAGTTATTGTGTTTCTACCTCAAACAAAGGTCCCACCTAGCTTTAGACCAGAGAGTTCTGCTCTTTCAAGGTTATTGTCAACAGGTTAGAGAAGTAGATATGTTTCTACCTCAAACAAAAGTCTAGGGATCTGACTAAGGTTCCTAACTATGGATGTAGCCCGCGACCTTCAATTGGTCTGTTCATTTCCTTGTATTATGTTAATGCAGTTTTTTTGTTTTACTCCTTCCTACCTTTTGGGGTCGGGTATTTTAAGCAATTGGAAATTAAATGTGGCAATTTCAGTATTCACTGGAATTCCCTCCCAGTACTATCCTATGTTTTTCTGTTTTAATTATTCTTTACGATATTTCTAAATCCCAACACCCCTACCCTGGTGAGTGGTATTTCTGTCGAGGTTGGTCCCCGACAGTTGGGGCTCAGAGGTGGCTTAGTGGGAACCTGCTTATGTTAAGCATGAGGACTTGAGTTCAGATCCTCAGCATCCAGGCAAAAATCTGGGACAGTATGACAGGGCTCAGCTGTGGCCCCAGGGTTTGGTGGAGGGGGTTGTGTGTGTTGGGGGGAGACAGGCAGATCCTAGGAGTACAATGGCCCATCAGTCTAGCCAAAATAGTGAGCTCCAGGTTCAGTAAGACACATTCTTGGAAAATAAGGTGGAGGGGCTGGAGTGACTGCTCAGTCAAAAGAACATCACTGCCTCTAAGCACAAGATCTGAATTTGGTTCCCAGAACTCATATTAAAAGCCGGGCGGTGGTGGCACACACCTTTAATCCCAGCACTTGGGAGGCAGAGGCAGGCAGATCTATGTGGGTTCGAGGCCAGCCTGGTCTACAAGAGCTAGTTCTAGGACAGGCTCCAAAGATGCAGAGAAACTGTGTCGAAAAATAAAAAATAAACAACAGCAAAAACCATCCATGGTGGCATAAGGTTGTAATCTGAGTGTTTTGGGGAGGTGAAACCAGGCAGATCCCTGGAGCTTGCTGGCCAGCTGGTCTAGCCGACTCGGTGAGTCCCAGACTAATGGGAAACACTATTTCAAAAAAAAGTAAAAAAAAAAAAAAGGGTGGATAGAGCCTAGGCAGTGGTGATGCACACCTTCTTTAATTCCAGGTAGCAGAAGCAGGTGGATCTCTGTGAGTTCAAGGTCATCTTGGTTTAAAGAGGGAGTTCCAGGACAGCCAGTACACAGAAAAACATTGTCTCAAAAAAAAAAAAAAAGTGAAAAAGGTGGACAGGACAACAGGAAATGAGAAACAACACTTGGGCCTCTATAGAAACATGAGCACACATTCACAGGTGTGCAAATGCATGCACACAAACACAAGAGTCACAGAAGACTATATAATATACCATTTGTTTAAAGCTTAAAAACAAGGGAAATAAACATTATGTCTACGCCACCATGTATACATGGTGGTGAAACTCCCTTCAATAAAGGAGAGAAATGAGGAAGCAATAATCACAATAATCCAGACATTTATCAGTCACCTTTGGGGCTAATGAGACAGGATTGAAAGGGACACACGTAAAGCTCGAAAGGGTTCTAGCAATGTTCTTGCTCTTTAGAACGATTATACAGAGTCTCACTATAGCCTGGAACTCAATCCGTAGACCAGGCTGACTTCCAACTCACAGAGATCCACCTGCCTCTGCCTCCTGAGTGCTGGGATTAAAGGCATGCGCCACCACACCTGGCTGATGCAAAACCTTTTTATTAAAGATGCTAAAGGACTTAGTGCTTCTCTCTGAAGCCAGCAAGAACAGGACTGGCTTCTATTGTTCCAATGACTGTCATAACAGCAGAGGCCAAAGAAACATCTGTGTAAGAGTCATCATTAGTTGGAATCATATTTACTATTCAGAAACAATTTACATTCTACATGTCTACCCGAGGAAGAAATATGCACCGGGCGGTGGTGGTGGCGGATCTCTGTGAGTTCGAGGCTAGCATGGTCTACAAGAGCAAGAGCTAGGTCCAGGAGAGGCTCCAAAGCTACAGAGAAACCCTGTCTCGAAAAGAAAAACCAAGATGACACTTATGCACATGCAGATCCAGAACACTTCTCTACGCCAGCGATTCTCACAGAGACCATACCATCAGAACATTCTGACAGCCTCAGCCGATATTTGAGATTCCACTTGAGACTCATTCTGAGTGTCCTGCCCTAAGAAATGGTGATTATAAAGAACATCTCGAGGCCTTCACATTGATCCTTACTCAGGTTCCCTTAGTTCCTCTCCTTAGGATCCATAATAGCAGTGATTTCATCACACCCCAGACACTTTCTCTGCCGCTGGAGCCAGGCCTGCCGCCCCTCAGCCACCACTATCCAGGCCGCTGATTACAGACGCGCGGCCTTCGCGTCCATTATCCCAGCAGTTGTCTAATGCATCCGAACCACAGAACAGGCCTTTGCCTCTCTCCTAGCCCAGCTCCATCTTCATAAACTGCAACAGACGGACAGGAGTCCCCCAAGGCACAAGCTATTTCCTCTCTGGGTAATTTTAAAGGAAAAAGGAGGGGGCGTATACATGTTAATGGAGCCTCGATGGCTGAAACAATGTATCTGCACTTCCAGCCCTCATCAATCTGCCTGCAGTGACTGACACCGGGGACACTGCCTGAAAAAGCAAGGGGTCCGGCTGAAGGGATCAAGGCTCTTCCCTACCCCACGTACTAAGGGGCACCTTATTAAGTATGCACAGACTGACGCGCTTTAGAGCTCGTTTAGATTTTGTGAAGTGTTCAACTTTTTGAAATACTTTTTGATTCTATGCTGGTCTCAGGGTTTGAAGGAGCTGGAAGAGAAATACCAAAGTTAAAGTGGCAAGCTGGGCCAGAGGTACACAGCTCAGTGGGAGCGAGAGCCTTACGTTCTGGAGTAAGGTCTGAGCCCTTACTTCAGAAACAAACAAATGAAAAGTTAAACAAGAAGGCTGATTGCTGGGAGGGAAAATGAGAAATTTTTGTGATCCTCAAACTGGAAAATAAATCAACACATCTCAAGGAGAAAATCATGAGTGGCAAAGGCAAGAAAACAAGGTGTGGGTCTTACCAGGTGGGCAATGGCACACAATCAGGTGGAGGCCAGAGGGGGTCAAATCTTGACGTTTTATTTTATCTTATTTTGTTGCCCACAGCACTTTTTTTTTAAAAGCAATATCTGGACCTCATTAGCTAGAATTGTCAACGGACTCAAAAAAGTTGGTTTTAAATCCAGGGAGGGAGGCCATCCTCTGAACTTCCTCCTGATCCAGGCAGTCCTGAGGGTGAAGCGGGGTCTCTGACTTCCTTTGCATTGGTTTCCTGCTGCCTGAGGAATGGGTTAAAAGGCAGTGCTGAAGCACAGGCTCCCCAGTGGCTCTCCTCACCTGCATATTTAAAGCAAGGAAAAGGCCTACCACTACGCCAGAGTATCTCTAGGCAGTCTGAACCCAACTTCAGGGAGGCAAGGCCTTGGAGAAATCACAAGATACAGTCCGTAAGGCAACACAGTATTGTTTTGTTCTTGGAGCTCCGTCCTGCAAGCGGCACCATCACGTGAGCAGGCAAGCACCTGCTGTCAGCAGCCCACAGCTCAAGGGAAAGCAGGTGGAGCACACACTCCGCAAAACAGCCATCAGGCCACACTGCTGAAACAGCCAGCTGTGTTTACGTTCTGTGTGGCAAGGTCTCCAAAGCCTTCAGGTGGCAGAATGGGATCCCGATTGTGAGAAGGAGAGCCCCTAGCCAGCTCTGGCTTGGACAGGCTGCCATCTCTCACCACGACCGTCTGGGAGGCTGCGAAAGTCAACGGGATGAAACCTTGGCTGTCAGCAGAGAGGAGGATCCAGTGGGAATCTACAGAGTAAACAAATGCACAGCAGCTTAGGCGATCCCACGGTTCTAGAAGGATCAACATGTAACTGCAAACATGTCTGGCTACTACTGTGAAGTCTGGCTCTGCAGCTGTGGCTGCTCTGGCACCATGCAGCCCAAGGCTGGCCTCACACTGGTACTCATGACTCGGCCTCAGTGCTGTGACCATAGGCGCACACCGCCACATTAGGGATAACTTTTCAGAAATGAGATACAGGGGCTGATATCAAACCCCATCATAAACCCCATCCTCTAACACTTCAGGAAATATGGAGATGAAAGGATGGAGTTGTGCTCAGGGTCAGGTCACATGGCAGCTCAGGAAGTGGGGCACTCAAAGCTAAAAACATAACAGTTTTCCTCAGGACTGACAGCAATTTATATTTTAATCATGTATTTCATGTGCGCTGGTGTTTTGCCTGCATGTATGTCTATATGAGGGTGTCGAGTACGCTGGAACTGGAGTCACAGACAGTTGTGAGCTGCCATGTGGGTGCTGGGAATTGAACCTGGGTCCTCTGGAATAGCAGTCAGTGCTCTTAACCACTGAGCCATCTCCCCAGCCCAGGACTGACATTTATACATTGTTATTTTTATTTTGTGTACACATTGGTGTTTTGCCTGCATGTACATCTGCATGAGGGTGTCAGGTCCTCTGGAACAGTAACAGAAGCTACAGACAGTTGAGGGTGCTGGGAATTGAACCTGGGTCCTCTGGAAGACCTGCCAGTGCTCTTACTCACCCACTGAGCCCAGGACAGACATTCATCATATGGTGCTAGGTATACAGGCATGTGGGTGCACGTTTGTACATATTAGGGTGTTCTCTAGGTTCTCCAGAAACTTCATGAAGAAGATCCACCCAACCGAGGAACTTTTTTATTCTACATATTAGTACCAACTGTAGCTATTCAAGGGGGGTGAGGCGAATAGAAGAATAGTGACCTAGAAAACCCTGGGGTTTGCCCTGGGGCCACAAGTATATCACGTATTTGGACCTTCTCTGGTTCCTTGAGTCTCAGAGAACATGTGATTTTACTTCTGAAAGATATACATTCCCAAAAGTAACAGACAAATATGCAGAGAGATTTTTCTTAGTGTTATTTATAATGGTGAATAAATTAAAATGACCTAAATGTGTATATAGTATTTTACAGGTATGAGTGATTTGCCTGTATGTATGCATGTGTGTATAAGCATGGTGAGCACTCACTGCCTGCTGAGAATGGAAGATGGGATCTAATACCTTCTTCTTGTCTCCTAGGTCACAGTGTACTCATGGTGCATAGACATATATGTAGGCAAAATACTCATACATGTAAAATAAAAATGGAATTGGAGAGATAGCTCAGCAGCTAAAAGCATCAGCTGTTCTTCCAGAGGACCAGGGTTAAATTCCTAGGAAAATTCATGAAGGCTAACTCTGTAACACCAGTCACAGGGAATGTAATGCCCTCTTCTGGCCTATATGGGTACTGCATGCATCTAGTTCACAGATAAACTTGCAGGCAAACACATAAAACAAATAATAATAATAATAATAATAATAATAATAATAATAAATTTTAAACTAAACTAAAATCTAATAAACAAGAAAATATGAAGTAAAAATGGTATATCTCCAAAGTAATGTTAACCTATCTGTTAAAAATGACAATTGCAAAGCCATATTATAAATGTATCTGTCAAAACAGAAAAATGTTAAAAGAAAAAACAAAATGTCTTATGTTCAGTGTGGTGGCTACTGTTATAAAAACGAGGCATAATAAAACAGCCATGTCCCACAAGTGATCACTAAGGCATCAGGTGGGGCTCAAGATTTGGGTCCTTCACATCTCCCTTCTACATGGGGATGTCAGCTCCTCCAGGCAACACTGCAGGCTTCTGTAAGGCTGCACCAATTGCAGCAGGGCTTCTGTAAGGCTGCACCGATTGCAGCAGGGCTTCTGTAAGGCTGCACTGATTGATTGCAGCAGGAAACACTGCTACAAACTGCCCTGAACTCAGTCTTACCTTTTCTTTTAAAATCCATTTCTACTTTTAAAAAAGTATGGATTTTCCCAGTTGGGTATAAGTTCCCTCAAGAAAGGACTCGTTTTCAATGGGCTGTAGTTTCTCTAATAGGCCTGGGTATATAGTAGGCAATTAATCATACTTATTAACTGTTTAGTGAATCACTGAAAAGTTGGACAGTATCATTTCCATTCCTGAAGTAAAAATAGCCGGGAGAGGAAGAGGGTGCTCCGGTTCTAACTTACTGTGCAGCATTTCAACGAGATAGAGGCCAAACATCTGCTGGACTGTGCTGAGCCTTAGTTTGCCATCACAGAGAAGCACGGCTCTTTCTTCAGCAGGACCCACAGAAGGTTTCTTCAAGTAAAAGTAAAAATGGTTAATTGATGGTAAAAGCAATATAATGACATTTCTTTTTTCTTTTTTATCTATCTATTTATTAATTGTTTTCTTCGAGACAGGGTTTCTCTGTAGCTTTGAAGCCTGTCCTGGAACTAGCTCTGTAGACCAGGCTGGCCTCAAACTCACAGAGATCTGCCTGCCTCTGCCTCCTCAGTGCTGGGATTAAAGGTGTGTTCCACCACTGCTCAGCTGCAATGACATTTCTTAAGACCAACATTGAGGGAGCCGGGAGTGATGGCGCCCATGCTGGATCCAGCTCTGGGGGTTGCAGGGCAAACTTTGAGGTTACAGAGCGAGTTGAAGACAGCCAGTGTTACACAGTGAGAATCCATCTCAAAACACAAACTTTTTTTTAAGTCATGAAAGAGTGAAGTCATTTTAAAAGTGATTTAAAATATACCTATTTTATCTTTAAATTGTTATAGTTCTACTTTAACATATAAGCCTAAAAGCATAATTATGAACACAGAATAAAAAATTTACTTCTAGGGCCAGTGTTTGGTTGGTTTTATGCCAACTTGGCACAAGGTATGGTCCTCAGAGAGGAGGGAACCTTAACTGAGGAAATGCCTCCATAAGAACAGGGTGTGCACAAGTCTGTAAGTCATTTTCTTAACTAGAGATTGATGGGGGAGGGACCAGACCATTGTGGGTGGTGCCATCCCTGGGCAGCTGGTTCTGGGTTCTTTAGGAAACTAGGTTTTGCAAGTCATGAGGAGAAAGCCAGTAAGCAGCACCCCTCCATGGCCTCTGTATCAGGTCCTGCCTCCAGGTTCCTGCCCTGCTTAAGTTCCTGCCCTCACTGCTTCTGACGATGAACAGTGATGTGGAACTGTGAGTGAATAAACACTTTTCCTCACCAGTCTGCTTTGGTCATGGTGTTTCATCACAGTAAAAGTTTCATTACTAAAAGACCAGGCCAGTGAGATGGATCAGTGGGGAAAAGCACTTGCCATTTAGGTTATGATAACCCAAGTTTGATTCCTAGAACCAAAGGTGGAAGGAGAGAACTAACTTTTTGTTTTAAGACAAAGTCTCACTGTATAGTTCTGGCTGGCCTGAAACTCACTCTGTAGACCAGGCTGGACTTGAACTCACAGACATCCACCTGCCTCTGCCGTCTCAGTGCTAGGATCACAGGTATGTGCCATCACACCCGGCTTCTGATTCTTGAAAGTTGTCCTCTGATCTCTACATGCATGCCATGGAACATGCATGCCCACCTCAAACATACACATTATATACAAACACACAGTAGATAAAAGTTACCATCTATCCATGACTCCTGATTATTATTTGGAATAGTGTCTTCCTAAACACTTGGAGAGCCGTGTTACAAAGGAGTGGGACAGCTGGTTTGTGGAATAAGTCAGACTCTAAGAAGTACCACACTTTCTCTCACATATGGAAACCAGAGGAGGGTGACACACAGGCAGAAGGGGACGGTCATAGGAAGATACTGAGGATCAGGGAATGGAGGGAGAGGGTGAATTCAATGAAGGCTTAAAATGAGTCATAATGAAACCCGTTAATTTTTTTTTTTTTTTGGTTTTTTGAGACAGGGTTTCTCTGTGTAATAGCCCTAGCTGTCCTGGAACTAGCTCTTGTAGACCAGGCTGGCCTCGAACTCACAGAGATCTGCCTGCCTCTGCCTCCCAAGTGCTGGGATTAAAGGCGTGCACCACCACAACCCAGCGAAACCCATTACTTTATACAATTAATATTCGCCAGGCTGGAGAGATGGCTCAGTGGTTGAGAGCACTGGCTGCTCTTCTAGAGGTCCTGAGTTCAATTCCCAGCAACCACATGGTGGCTCACAACCACATTTAATGAGATCTGGCACCCTCATTTGGCATGAAGGTGACCATGCAGGCAAAAGACTGTATATATAATAAATAAATCTTTTAAAAAATTAATATTTGCCATGGAAAAGTGTTATAAAGCAGCCATGTGTCTAATGCATTTTGCTTTCAACATTATCAATACTCTCTTTTGTGAGTCTCAAACTCACTCCATGATGACATTGACCACACAGACTTTCACTACACAGGCTGATAGTCCCTTCTCTGACATGCTCAAGAACAGAAGTACTTTCAACCTGGGAATATTCATGTCTAAAGAGATATCTAAACATGTAATCATTTATGCACCTTTATAAAAAGTAGGACTTTTGTTTGTTTTGAGTTAGGGTCTAATTCATCTCCATCTCATACTCCTGGCTCCAAACTTCTGGGATCAAATGGTCCCTGTAACCACAGCGTCCTCAGTGGATGAAACCACATGCAGGAGTGAGAAAGGTACCCAGCGTCCTCAAGATAGTAATTTCAAATTTGTACTTCACTTCTGGGAACTAATCCAACAAAAATAAAGGTACTAATCCGATGAATAAACAAACTATTTTAGCATTATTTGAGGTGCCCAACTGAAAATGAAGCTGAGTAAACATGCATACTCAGCTTGAGGTACAGTGTACCCCATGACCCCACTGTTATAAAACAGTAACAAAGCCCTCCACAATACTGGATGTATCTATGTACACAGGGATCTGTGCTCGACTTCATATGTACAGAGGCAAATGTGGGAGGCAGTGGTGGCGCACACCTTTAATCTCAGCACTTCAAAGGCAGAGGCAGGTAGATCTCTGAGTTCGAGGCCAGCCTGGTCTACAGAGTGAGTTCCAAGATAGCCAGGGATACAGAAATAAAACCCTGTCTCAAAAATACAAACAGCCACAACACTCCCATGGAGATGTATTTGCATGTGCATGTGTAGGGATAAAAACGTTTTAAATGATCTCTCTGGCACACACATATGGAAAAGGGTTTCATGATGAAATGACACAATTAAGCCTATTTTTTTCCTAAACGTAAGTCACCCGAGTGCAGTCATTAATTTCCACAGCAAGGATATGATAAAATCACACTAAACCTTGTTGCGTGCACTTTTGGTAGTTCACATCCAACCAACTGTACAAAGATATGTGAACTCGCCTGTAACACAGTACATGCAGGTCACTGGGCTTTGCTCAGAGCCCCCCTCCTTACAATGTTTGTGGCAGGACCCCCTGGAGTGAAGAGCTTCCTGCATAGTGGAAGTTCCTCACAGGAGACATTACCTGGTAAATGAGGTGAACAT